>VWZL01004901.1:581324-699153 GCA_013396915.1 Stercorarius parasiticus
GCGGGAGGGAGGCCGGTCGCCGACATCGCGACCTAAGGTCCGGCGGCGATATTGGTGACCGGCCTCCCTCCCGCGGCGCCACTCGCAGCCCGGAGCCCCAAAAGCCGGGGGAGGAGGAGGAGGGGGCGGCTGGCGGGAGGGGGCGACGAGGCCCCGGGTCTTTGTATCCCGGGCGGCTTCGAGGCCTCCTCTCCTCCCACCCCCCGGTAAAAGCGCTGACTCACGCCCAGAAGAGAGGCGGGAGGCCTGGCTCCTCACCTGGCGCGATAGCGAGGAAGAGAAGTAAACAGTGAAGGATTTTTTTTTTTTTAACCCCACAGGTGTGTGTGAGTAAATCATAAATTGAGGAGTTCGGGAAGGCGAGGCTGACATCTGAGGGAAGAAAGCTGTTTTTAATGGAGTACTTGGATGAATTACATCGTTAAACAATTGTAACAGGGGGTTTCCTCAGCAACTGGAAAAGTAGGGGATTTATCCTCGTGAAAAGTTTTTTTTTTTCTGAAGTGTTTGTTAGGAAGCTACTAATACAGAAAGCAAAGGCTTTGAAAGCCACCCAAATTAAATGCCCCTCTCAAGGCATCAATTTCTAGATTTTTCTAGCATTTTTACTTAAAATCATTTCTATAGGCTGCAATAAAAAAAAAAAATCAGTGAAAATAATGCTGTCTTAAGTCTCTATGAAACAAAAATTACTTTAATTATTTTTTCGTTTCCAAGTCACCTTTCAGGGAATGTTCCTTTGCATCACGCTTAATTTAGGTTCAGTCCTATTTCCCATACGAAAGGAAAACGCAAGTTCTTCTAGATCGATATGAAATTAGAATATTACTAGGATCAGAATTTATCAAAATAAGCAGATGAAGCCACAGATCTACAGTGTAATTTCTGGAGTGAGATATTTAATCACATTACACAAGAAATGCATTTGGTCTGTGGGGATCCACAAAATGAGTAAGCGTGCGCCACATGCTGTGGTGGCCTAGATGTATGTTTTAGCAAGCTGGCGGTCACATAACCCCCAAATTTTAGACTCTGAAGATTAAATTCCGCGCTTGGGCACACTTCAGTTGAACTCCGACACATTAACTCGGCTTATAGATTGCATGCATTACTGAAAATACTCACCAAGTAGAATACATGTATACGATTTGGGTAACGAAGCAGAAATAAACAAATTCTAAAAAACGATGAATAATACATATTTGAATTCATTCAACTTACATACCTTTCAGGATTAGGAAAAAATAGTTTCCATTAAACACTGTAAACTTCAGTCAACTTTTTGCTTAGCTACCAGTTCAGCACACACCTTTATACGATTCTTAAAAAAATATGTAATCAGATGATACAATGAGATAACCTGGTTCAAAACATAATTAAGTAAAAATTAAAAGAATGTGCTCATTTTATATGCTTTTTAATATATCTTTTAAATTAATACCCATGCTATAACTTGCTATATATGTAATTATCTTAGAAAGAGGGATTTCAAAAATCGTGCATTAAGTAGAATCCATATTCTGCTGTCTCCTAACGAATAAATTTATACATGCACCCAACGATCTGGGCACCTTTGGTTTTTGGATGCCTGATTTGGCAAATTTTTTTAAAATGTTTAAATAATTTTAAGAAACAAATGTACACTGAACCTTTAAACACTGGGGGTGAGAGTCCTGACAAAGCGAATTAGAAATGTGCTGCTGGCTTCAGGACAGTCAGGGTTTTTCACTTTCTGATCATTTCATGAGTACTCATCTTTCCAATTGTTTCAGCTTAGCTATATAAAAATGAACCCTAAAAAATAACCTTTGAGTTAAATTTTCAATCTTAGAAGTCCCAATGGAGTACTGAAAATTAATCTCCTGGAAAATGGATCCTGAATTCTGGATCTATGGATCCGGAAGTTTTGAAAGTCAAGCGCTTACTTGGCACTCAGATTTGAAATACTGGCCTTTCATTGCATGCAACATACATCCAGAGAGTTTCAAAGTGTAATATGTATTTATATATATTAATATTTGTGGTTGGTTGATTGATAGCTGCACCCTCAGGTTCTTTTATTTAACTCTAATTTAAGAATTAACTAATTACTCCTATTTCTGCAAGATATGCACAGCCAACATTCTCAACATGTCAGGATTTGTTTTCAATTCAGAGCAATATAAGAAAATTTAATGTTTTACGGTGATCTCTAGCCATTTTAGGAGAAGGAAAGTGCAGCCTGTATCATAGGTACATAAACACAATACTTAGCTTCTCAGTAATGCTTTAAAAGCCTAATTCTAGCTAATGAGAGGTTTTCCCAGGACAAACATGATTCCTACTTTCCATGCAGCTCTCTTCAAAAAACATCTTTACTAGCCCTAGGGTAAAGCAAGTGTCAGGAGCTGAACGATGTTGCAGAGATTCTGGGTAACTTCACAACCCCCGGAACAGGTTGAGAAGCTGCTCTGAAATAGTGTGTAAAATAGGATGGGCGTTAATCACAGCAGCCTCTGGGCTATAGCTACCTTTCAAGAGCATATGTACACTATAAAGAGGAGCAGTCAAAAGATATTACTGGACAGGCTTTGAGTAAGGTAGCATCGGAATAGGAAACTGTATCCTTGCATGAGAGCACTACTGCAGTCTGGCTAATTATTCTTGTTCAGACGTTAACAATTAGACTTGGGAAGTAAGGCTGATAAGGCCAGAAGCTGTACACATTAACATACTGTTTCTGGGACACAACCTGGTGTCTCTGCATGGAAGCATGATGAGACATTTAGCTGTATCAGCTCATTCACAACCAGCTCAGATCTTGGACCTTCATTGTGCAACGCAAAAACACCCCTAGAGAATTAGCACAAAATCTGACTCAAAGGGTACAGTTCACAATTATTTGAGATACTTTACCCGAAGAAGCAATGGCTATCAGCAGTAAGTGAAACAGACTGGGGAGAACTGGACAATGTATATACACTATATGAAAATAGAGGAATGATTCCTTCCAATATTCCTGGAAAGTAAGTATTTCTTAATCTAATCAGGACATGTTATTATTTTAAAACATAAAAAAAACCCAAGTAAGCTTTGAAAGCCTGTATGATATAGGATAAAAACCTTCATAACACCTTTTATACGGTTTTCATATTACAAGATTCAAAAAAAAAACTCAAGTGCAAAGTCTATTTCTTACCAACAGGTTTCAGTGGGTTTATTAGTGTTTTAATTGAAATATGGGCACAACTGTTTTCAAGATTGGTTTCTGATTTTTAGTTTGCTTTAAACCTGTACTTATTCCAAAAACTGAAATACATTTAAGTATCAGGTATGTCTACGGAGGTGTGCATTTCATCTTTACTTAAACTAGGAGCCACCTCTTCATCAGGAAAGAGAAGATCAAAGCTCATTACAAAAATAAACTGCAAAGGTAATTGTTTGTAAGTTAGTTAAAAAACAAAAAGCACTTAGATAAGTTATCACAGATCCTGGAATTCATAAGCAATATATTCAGACCATGGGATCAAATAAAATTTTAACTTGTTAAAAATAAAACAAGACTTAGCAGCATAACACTTACCATTTCAGTGTAGCAAGAAGTCTGGCATCAGTCATCATTCGGCCCTTTTCCTGCTTGAACACACTCTTGCTTTAGGAGATTCCCATCTATATCCAGAGCTATGCTCTCCTCCAGTTCAGCACTTCAGGACATGAAATGACCTAGCTATGAGGGAAGGAGTCTACTGCATCTCCGCAGGATATTGCCGGAAATGTTATAATTAATCATTTAGAATTTTGACCCTGTTTCTGTTATCAGGGATTGCAACTGGCCTCAGGCCCAGAAGTAATTAAACAAATATTACCCTACAGATTTGTAGTCTTCTAGTCACATCCTTAAAAACATTAGTCTTGGAGAGAGGAAAAAAAAAAAATAGATAAAAAAAGTCTTACTAAAAGGACTCAAGAATACATTAAAGACATATTTAAGTAATTTTTACACACAGCAGAGGCTTTGTGATAAATTACATTGTTCTAGTATCCTTGTAAACCACTAGCATTTATTTTCTGGGAGATGGTGACAACTTATTTTTAGCTTAGAAAATTTAGTTTAATCTGTTTTCCCCATCATTGACTGATTAATGCAGGCTTTAAAAGAAAACGGCCCAATTTTATTTTTAGTGCAAATCTACATCATCCCAATTATTACAATAGTATTTTGTTAATTCTGTTCACTTCTCAACACAATCTACTTGAGTTTACAAGTGTACCTAAGGATATTATCCTGGCAGAACAATAATTTGCATGATTAATTTGGAGTGGCAGAAAAGCTGTCTGGCACTCCCTGTGGGCACACTTTCCAAAGACAGAAGCAGCTTAGCTTTCCATTGCCACAAAAATCAGCAGGACCAAACAAATTACTTCCAAATATCTCTTTCTCAGTGTGAGGTGCCATTAATCCTTTTCTCTGCTAGCCAGCAGTCTCTTTGTCATATTAAAATTGGATTTTTACTCCACAAAGAAAATGAAGTGTTGCAAAAACCCTAAGTATTATCTCTTTTTGCTTCAAAACCAAAAGAATTAAGCTTCCCCCACCCTTTACACATGCATTTCCCCCCATCACCACCACTCGAAGTGCTCCAATTTTTAAAAATACTGCTGTCCATAACGCCTCCATGTGGTGAGTGGGCAATCATCACTTTACAGCTCAGGAAATACTTTGAGACAAAAGAATAGGTGTCTTTGACACAACTTGTGCCAAGTTCTCTGCAACTTCCCCTGTTTCCCAGAAGCTGGTTATTTAACTGTAACCAGCAGTACACAAACAGTTTGTAGCTACGCATCTGACTCGAGGCTTATTTCCACTGGGTTCCCACTTTCAACTGTTAGGCAAAATAAACTTAACAGTCTTACTCTTGAGTACAAATATTATTTTATTTTTAGCAAAAAATTACCAGGAAACTATATTTGTTAGACCACACCACCCCTGCTTCAAGGCAGAAGGAAAACTGCACTTACTAGTGCAGCCTCAGCCACTGCTTAGGGTGACCTAATCCTAATTTTTCTCCTGTGTCTGAATTTGTGTGTGAAGAGCTGTATCCCCCCATATTTTTCCAGTCTGTACTGAAATGCATTTTATACAGCAGAAGAAAGGTATGTTTGTTCTTTTTCTCTCATGTCAGCAAGAAAAACAGAAAGACATCACCAGTGATAGGATAACAGAACTGAAAGGACACTACTTACACCAGCTATAAATAGGAAGAAAATGAGAACTTCCATCTGCTTTTGTGAAATATCCTGTGTTCACTCTTTTTGCCTGCACTATAGCCAAGAGCACATCTTGCCATGCCGTATGTAGCAGAGAAAATGTGGTGTCAATCAGCATCAACTACCAATATTCTAAGTACGAACAGTCTCCTATTTCACAGGAATTCGCTTTTTTCCAGTGAAGCAAGACCATCACATGATAACTTAGCATTTCCTTTTGATAACATAAAACTCTATCCCAAGCTGAAGGCTGGAAATAACAAAATATCAGGGAATACCCATAAATCATGATCTCAAAATATAATTTTCAATTCTTTAATGCTTGCATTACCTGCTTGAATATTCTAAATCCATTTGCTTACGTTGCGCACACTTTCAGAATTATATCAAGACATAACCATAAACACCAGGGCTTTGCTACCTTAATTTCTGATATCTCCAGTTCAACTAACCCATGTCTTCTCTATTGTCCCATCCATGCACATTTCCTTACATTAAAAGAACATTAGCATATCTAATATGCAGAGTTAGGTATGGTGAATTCTGGTAGTCAAAATTTTTCATTACCACATTATCTACAGGCATAAAGATTATTAGTTTTGCTAAAGATTATTACTCTTGAAGAGTAACTGCTACCTGCATCGATTAGCTAGCAGCTTTCAAGCAGAGTCTGTGAAATGACTGTATCAATATTGAAAGATGGAGTCTGCCATGGTACTAATTCAAGCTGTAGAAAAATGAATAGCAGATGAATATGTAGCTAAGGATCAGCACTGCCCACTTTCAGACTTGCTAAAATATTTTACCATCATCTGACTTTGAATTATGATCAGAAGCACAAATATATATGCAGTTCTGCAAAGTCTGCCTTAACACTTGAACATAATAAGATTAACCAGTAACCCAGGATACTGATTAAAGGAATTTTAATTTAAAACTGGTTCATGAATTACCCCCGTAGACTACAAGGTTCAGTTAACCTTGTAGTTTTCAGTAGTTTTAACCCATTTCCCGAACTTGGCAGCCACCTGCTGGCCAGCGAAAGAACAAGCAATATAACATAATACCAACCTGTTTCTGCTGTAATCAATCAGATCCTATTTCATTGAATAAGGTATGAGTTACATTAATTTGAAACTGAGAACATGAACGATCCCTTGGTTGTCCTACCTTCCATAGCACTGCAGGTCTTGACTCCTCTCTTTTAAAGGATTTCATTTCAGTGGTTTAATTTCAGGTGTCCCTCCCTTCTTATTTTAAATCTGTGGTGGTTCCTCCTTTTCTCATGAGAAAGTTCATGTCCACATTGCATAATACCACATTTAATTGGTGAAAGAAAAACTGTCAAAGGATCACAGTCTGGAAGGAAACTCAACAGTAATTCACATATCCAAGAAAACTCTCTCCCTCCCACTATTAATCACCTTAAAAGAACAGGAATCAGTAAATACAATGGGAATGAGAACACAGTGTGCTGCGCATAGAATAGGTATCCCACTAAGCAAATGTATTACCTTTCCGTGTCTCCCTATCGCATTAATAAGGATAGCTACAACTCCATTTATCATTCTTATTTGTTCCAAGTGGGACTCTGATCAGAGACCAACTGCAGAAATTTTCGAGTAATCACAAAGAAACAAAACAACACACACACACACACAAAAAAAAATCACTTGTTCAGGAATGAATTTTATTTTTGTGACATGACATCTTTGGAGCTCTATTTAACTAAATTAAAAGACCAATGCTTGCTCTTTGGACTTAAACGGTAGATCAAATCTATCAGGTAGCCAACTGAATCCTAGTAAGAGACTTTCCCCACACACACCTTTGTGTTCACATATTCTTCCCTTTGAGACATGGTGAGATGCAAAGGGAAGAACATACACAATTTCTTAAAACTGTTCTTTTCCCTCCCTAACACACTCACCTTCTAGTAGCCAGGGTTTTTCAATTTGGATTTACCACTACCGTGGGTATTCTCCTTATGTCCAGGCCTCCTCAGTTGATGAACTTTTGAAAAGGGTTCGGTTGTGTTGCTACTACCTTTGTGTCTTTAATAGCTAGTCCACAAAAAGATGTTACCATGTCACTATTTCCTATGACCTTTTTCTTTCACACTAAAAAAAGGCACCATTTTCAGCACCAGGCAGAAAATTTGATTGAATTTGAGGACTAAACTGCCCCTCTGGGTTGGAATATATACACCACTGATGCAGGCTACAAAAATATATCCGAACACAGATACATGTGAAGAAAAAAAAGAATTAAAAAAAAAAAATCTATTTCAGCATTCAGAAGCTTTATTCTGCCTTCATAAAGGAGAGACTTTTAAAGTATGCTATTACAACACAGTCAATACCACAGATTTCATTTTAGGGCAATGTCCAATTCTCAATCCCTTTTCCACATCATTAAAGCAAAAACACAGTTAAAGCAATCAATGAAGTGTCCTCTCCCCCCAGGCTTGTCTGCTACCCTAGTTCTTCCCACAGCACTGTGTGACTCATGCCCTAGATCCTTTTCATCTAAGAAGGGAAGCCAGTGCATTTTCCTGAGAGAAAAGTTAGAGGGGTGATTTTTGTCTCAGAACTTCAACTAACACTTTCAAAATAGGTAAAATAACATTTTTCCACATTTTGGAAAAGATAACTCCCTCACAGCAATGACAGACAGTTTTAGCCCTGTGTTTTCACATCCTGCAGAGAGAAGAAACATCTTTTTCACATTCAGTCACGAATTGCCCCTTTCATTTTAATGATACAATATATTAAAATAATTCCATTTGTTTATAAAACTTTAGCTTTGCTTAAATTTTATTTGGAACTATATTTTTTAAAACAATTTTATAAGCATCTCAAAAACTGTAAAATTTTCGTAGAAATTAAAACATTATTGTTTCCAAGTTTCGAATTGTAAAACATTAGTACATATTGAAAGCAAGACATGAACAAGTTCCTCATAATTTAAGGGTAATGAGTTTAGTTGTATACAACTTACCCAGCAATCCCAGACAATTAAATTACCATAGGTAGAGAATACATAACACCATCAGAGAATATGGAAGATGTATGTAAGTGCATATTTAAGAAGCAACTGTCTTTATTTAAAAGTTTTGAACTTAACCTGCCTGGAAAATATTTATCTATGCATGAAAATTTGTCCCAGTTAGCTGTTTGCATTACAGTGTGTGTGGGGGGGAATCTCTGTTGCTCATATTCTTCCTTCATCATACACATTTTCTAACATTTTTAGAAGTGAGGATGGGTGGGATGGTGCAGACTTTTAGATTTTTTTGCATTACTAACACTGCCACTGCCATGATAAATTTAGTTTTCTCCCATGGGTTACACTGCTGCCTGAGAAAACAAATTCATACCTGAAACAAAAAGGACATTTAATTTGATTTCTAATTCAGCTGTGGTTTTTCACTCTGTAGGTGACAGAATGAAACTTGAACACAGCATTAATGAAACCAAGTCCTGGGCCAGAACCAGCAATCCCAAGCACTGTGCTATTACAAATAAATGCTTTCATCTCTGACAATGACTTTTATAACAAGTCTGTATGTTTTCCCAGTTACTTGCTCTCTAGATGAGTCACCCTTCCATGTAGTCTGACATGAAGATAACATCTTTTTCCTCTACATAGTGCACCACCTTCTAGTTTTGTAGCATGTGAAAGTGTTAACTTCAAAGCACAACATGGACTGGACTGTTCAAATACTGACATTATTACACTGGGCAGTGCAACATTGTCTATGCCTAATTAATGCTTGTACAATGCTTTGAAGATACAAAAGTTACTGAGTAGTAATTGTATGGAACTAATACCAAAACTGGACTAATTCCTACTGAAATTAGTGTGGAAATTGTTCAAAGTTACACCATGCAATAATACTACTCCAACATTAGTTATTCTAGGTGGGGGCTGAGGGGAAAGAGGAGAAATGAAGTCCAGGCCTTGCGATGGTGAAATTCTTCTGCCTTTGATGCAAATAAGAGTTCAGTGCCTCTAGTTTAATACCCATGACTTTCTTTGAAACAAGGAAAAAAAATCCAAAACATCTCTAAAGCATTAAAAAGTTAGCCACACGAAGATTCTGCCTTGAAATGAAATGTAATCTTTACATAATTTAACACGCCTCTTATAAATCTTCACTCCAGATACGTAAAGCATAGTAGCTCTTCACATTTACAGCTCAGGAAAAAGGAAACAGGTTGTACTAAGTACTGTCAATCCTTACTTGAACATTTGGTTCAGGCTGTGGGACAGAAGTCTTCATATTGCATTCCTGTAGCCGACATGACAATTAATCACAAGCATGAATTATAATCAAACGTCACCTTTCCCAACATACACAAAAGCATCATCTGCTAGATATTTCCAGCCTCGGTTATTCAAGTTTATGCTAGACTCATCCACACAGCAAAACCCATGCTTATGGGATTTTGGAATGACTCATGTATGGGATCTGGCATATCCAATTGGATTCACTGTCCGATCAATTTGCTGCGAAACCTCCACTCCCCAAGCATTGGCTCAGTTGCATTCTAGCACAGTACCACAGAAAAGAACAGCCTCCAATTCAAGCATTCACTGGATCTGTTTCTTTCCAGGAATGCACAGCTCTAGCCTACTCATCGCCTCACATACCCAAGAACTGGGATAACTACTTCCATTATTAAATTCTCAAAATTACTAATTTCTGTAGCTATGCTTGCATGGAACCAAATCCACTATTTTCAATCAGGAAAAAAATTATTCAAACTAAACACAAACATCTGTTGCAAAGGAACTTACTGTCCCTGATTGCCAGCAAACCTTAACTGGCCTATGCTAAGCTTCACTGATACTCTTTTTCACCACTGAGTTATACCCAGCACACTCTAGTCACAGATGGCACATTCACTGAGTAGACTGTTAGTAAGTCCAAGGGATCAAAGAGCTAGACTGTCTGATTTATCTGTAAGCAAAATCCATCTCAACACTGTCCAGTATCCCACTGACATGCTCACACTGTGTAAGTAAAGTGAAACTTTTCTCTTAGACAGATTAATACTGTAACACCAAAAGTAAATTTAGCCACAGCATTCTTAACCTTTCATATTACACTTCTTCCACATTGTTTTGTGCATGGTTTACACAAAATTGCAATCCAATATTAAAGATATGAGACATACATTTCAGAGTAAGGGTTTTGCTGATCCACAACAATCATTAAGTCATTTTATACCCTTGACTTGACACTGTTTCAAAATTATGAAAACAGCAACACAGGCATTATTACATCAAGTCCTCCTTAATGAAGGTACTTTCACAAAATCTGAAGAACATCATTTATAATTGTGGCTTTCAGAGACTTTTTCCACTCTTGCAGAAATTCCTTTCCAGTGTTTCAATACCAAACTCAACTAGACACATTTAAGTAGTAAAATTCAAATACCATTTTAAGTATTTGATGTTTAGAATCCTCAAGACACTTCCTTTAAAAGTACCTCAGAGGAGTAAGTACAACTATATTCATTATCCACAATGTCATGCAGACATATGCTTTATTAAAGTAACAGAAAAGAAAGATTTTGCAATAAAATCACTTAGTGAAAGCACTCTGAAACAGACTGTCAGAATAATTACGGAAAACCCACAGATAATCTCATCAACTCAACATTGGAGAAACAGACACATCCTTATACATGTTTCTTCTGAGACAAAGTAACACCACAGTTCACTAACCAAACTTTACACTATATGTATCTGGTGTACCAAAAAATCTGTGGTACTACAAATTCAGAAATCCCTTGTCTTCACTGAACAGATAGTACATGGAAGCACAACAGGAAAGCAATACAAAATTCTTAGTTTGTTGGAAGATCAGTGAAGATTCTCCCCCTGCATCTGACAGCATTTACTTTTCATACTTGAGATGGAATGGCTGAATAAATAAAGTAGTCTCTAAACAAGACTATCTACATGGAATTAATTCAACAGGAGACTAACATATATTCTTATTTCTCTAGCCTCTGCCTGTGGTCTTTTACTTTGCTAATCTGGAAGTATTTCAGTAACTTATACCTGATCTACAGGGGTTTTGTCCAACTTCAAGTTAAGAAGGTCAGGTTATAAAAACGCATATACACAAAATGTGATTCCCAAGAGGAAAGACAGCAGGTCAAGCCCAGAAATATTCTTTGCAAGCATTAACCACCCCAGTGAACAGCAATGCCATCCAATAGCACTCAGGTTGTAAAGACTTTGGTCACAAGAAGTGTTCAGCGGGTCAAAATAACAGCAGAGTTTAAGCAGTCTTAACTTTTTTCTTTATAAATGCAATGAATAAGACAGACTATTCATTAAATATAAAAGCAATTTTATAAAAACACATCAGATTTTTATTGCTTGAAGAATACAGCATATGAAAAAGCACAAGAATGTCCAAAAGAAAGGTCACAAGGATCCAAACATATTACACCATACATACCAGATGCAGTAAAATGTTAACCTGAATTCTGCATCAGAAAAGAAAGGTGTGAAAATATACCTAATATTATTTAAAAGGAAAAGATTCATTTAAAATAGAAAGTGTGAAGGTGTTACAGTACAAATTAGAAAAGCCAACACTGCACATTAACATTGTATCGCTAGACTAGATTTTTCTACCTTTGGTACTTAAACCTTTACAGAAAACCACTTCCTTGGTCAAACCTTGACTAACATATTTCACATAGTATCCATGAAAGGTTTTTTTCTTTTGTTTTTCTTTTTTAAACTCAAACATTCAAACAAATACTTTTCTGAGTTTTCACTGCATTAATGTTCACATTTATTCAATATACAACTTGATGTATCTAAAATTTAAATCAAAAGTCACTATGTGACTGAGATCTGAATATGGGCCAATTGTACCTTGCAGATCTTTATGTAAAAATGGGCACACCATTTTCTGTTTGCATCCTTATGTAAACCAGACTGCTGCTTCCCTCCTCAAGAATTTAAACTAGAGCAATTTGCTGAGGACACAAGTTAATAAAAACCAATCCACATTGTTAGAGAGCTATGGGATCATTTACAGCAGCATGCAAGTGGCTTTTCTAGTCTGCTCAGATTAGTGTACCAGAAGATATGCCAGTATTACTTCAAGTAATACATTAAAACTCAGCAATGGACACTACTGTGCTTTATTTCAACACAAAGAACAGCTGCTCATCCGTTAATCAACAGATTTTTCAAATCAACTATCAAAACGACTACTACATCATTTCTGTTCCATGTATTGCTGATCACTCTTGGGGAATAGTTTATCAAAAACCCGGACTTACCTACGAACCAATCTGAATGAAGAAAATGTTATCTTTCAACAAGGTATCCTAGTAATCCAGTGGCAATCTAGTCTGGAGAATGTTAGCATTATGCTGACAACAATGACTAATCAAGGTTAAATAAATTCCCTCTTTTATGGTAAGCATGCTCTTAGCTTCATCTTTTGCCTTCTTAGGCTTCTATACTTAATCATTCCCAGTTACGTCAGTGGAACTAAACCAATTTTGTTTTCATCAAGTTCCAGCTTTATATCTCAACAATATGAATAGATCTGGTCTACGAAATACCATCAACAACAGTTAACATTAAACTGGAGTGAAACAATAGCGGAGTTAGTTCTTCAAACCAGGCAGTCTTTGAAGTGAAATATTCAGTTAGGACTGACAAAGGATGTCATAATAAAACCATGGTTTGTTTTTTTTTCACCCCTATACAAAAAAACGACTGAATTTGTACAACTCCTATTAAACATACCTTTACCTAGCTTGGTGAAAATGTATCATTTCCAAATTTTAACAAGTGTGGTATTTGAGCATATATATTTATTGCCATATACATCCTTATTTTAAAAAGAACTAAGAATTCAGACTCTACTATGCCGAACTCTGCTTTTTTCCCATTAACAGATTATGCCTACTGTACCACTTCCCCAAAAAACAATTAAAAATTCTAAGTAAGATTTTATAGTTTAGTTAAAAGGGAAGAAATGCAAATGTGGATTTAGAGCTTTTTGTATAAATCTCACTATATTTTATAAACTCGTTTATTGTAACACTGTTTATTGATCAAATAAATGACGCACTGCTATCTAAAATTTCCATATACACCATTAAAAATCCAAAGTTGATATGATACTGAACCTTAAATCTTCAAGAGTTCAAAAAAAGACAGTTTATACATGTACAGCACACAACAGCAGACACCCCTAGAATACCAACTGCCAGTCCATAATGCATACAAACTTACAGGTAAGCATTCATTTCACTGTTTTCATTGTGCAGGAAAAATATTTCTTAGTAAAGACAAACTCAGCTGGTGAATTTCAGATATCATCTTCATCATCTTCATCCTGAGAGGATCCTGCCTGATTGGATGCACTGGCTGAGGCAGCAGCAAGCTGTGCCTGTTGAGCTGCTTGTTGCATCTGTAGCCATTCCTGCTGCGCCAGTTCTGCTTGCTGTTGTCTGGCCTAAAGACACAAATTTAATTGTTAATTCACATAGCTTGTGAAGAATTTCTAGAGCACCTTATCTTTAAAAGCAGTTTTATCTGCACCTGCAGATTCCTTTTGTATAATTTTTATTAATTGTACATATAAACACACATCTAGAAGTACCTCAATTATTTGTATCAAGATGTTTAGCTATATTCTCTCTTTCTCTGAAGAGGCCACCATTTGGAGGATTTACAATTACAAAACAAGAGGCAGGAGGTAGTGTATTTAAATTCCATTGTAAGGATTGTGCCGAACACACTTCCTAATGGAAAAATTAAATGAGGCAAAGCAAGGGAAATTTTAGGCATCAATTTCAAGGGATTTTAACATTAAATCACAGTTCAGAGATGAGACAGCCCTACTTTGTTGATTACAAATACTAAAATTTGCAATTATGAAATCATCCAGTTGTACCACAAAGGCACGCATTATTATAAAAACATGAAGCCATTATCTTACTTCACTAAGCAATCTTTGGAAAAAAGCGCAATGCAAAGTCTTCTCAAATTCAGGTTGCAGACTGAGGATGGCTTTGCTACAGAAAGGTACAGTCTTTTACTGAAAGAATGTACAAGATGTTAGAATGTACAAGACATTCTAACACAACATTTCAAGTATTTAAACTGGTGACCTCTCCTTTTTTCTATCCAGGGTTTCCACTTGTTTTTCAGCAACTACTGTTGATTTCAACAATATACTAGTCAATTGAGTCAAAGTTAAAACTTTGACTCAATTTCTACTTTGAGTGAACATTAGGAAAAAGTTTTTAAAATTAAAAATCTTCAGTTGTCTTTACTTTTCTGCTTTTACAAGTCATCGCTAAGACCGTAATGATTTCCTTTCTAATCCCATTGCACTCACTGAATTTTCCTTTTTTTTTTTTCTTCCCCACAAAGCATCAGCAAATTTTACAGTTTCGCAAACTTCAAGGTGACAAAAGATGGTTCTTTGGAAAATGATCAAAACCAGTTTATCTACTTAGCAAAGTGAAAAAATGTGACTCTTCCCTTATTTTAAGAAGTGTCACAGTTCCTAAGTCTGTTCTAGCATTAAAAGAAACTACTTTTACAGACGTAGATATCTCTTCCCAATGAAGACTTCTCAGTACTTCAGCCTTCAAGTGGTAGTGAAGTTACAAGGGTTGGAAAACAATTTAAGACATTGTAAAGTTTTAAACAAAGGAAGAGAGCAGCATCTGTACACATAGGAGAGGCATAAATATTTATCACACACAAGATAACAATAGGGCTCCCTACTGACCCTGATACAATTAATTTTACCATACACTCAATGAGGTGATACACATGCATGCACCAGGATGAGAGGCTCAGCACTTCACACTGGATGGGTCATTTTGTCAGTGCCTACCCTCACTGCCATACTTATAATGATATAACTTTAGCCATTTCAAAAATGGACATAAAAGAAAAATTCTATTAAGTTGTATTGACTAAGAAGCTTTACAAGCATCTAGTAATTTAACTCATTTATTGCACAGACGAACTTCAGTGAGGAAGCTTTGAGAAAAACCCAAACCCCAAATCTTGCACAGAAACTTAGACATGCATGAACATTGGGATAAGCCATTCCACTGACTTCAAATATTTAGTCATCCAAGCTATAGGTGTAAAACATCCATAATATTAATAGGCAAGTATTTTAAAACTAGAGCAAGAAGTCAGCATTAGTGTCATGCTCTAGAATATTAACAAAGTTAGCACAAATAAAGGAACATGCACTTGTGTAACTATTTTTAAGAATAAGTACAGTACCTCCAACAGCATATCACAACTAGTATTTTTGAAAATGACACTGCTGTCTTTGAATCTAAGCAAAGATTTTCCATATTACCAAAGACTATTTTTAAAAAATCATTCAAACAACCTTGTCAAACTTCCACGTGTTGCCTTAATTTAGGCATTTAGTCCCAGTATTATAGAATTTAAACAGAACATACCTCAAGGAGTCATTCCTTAGATAAAGTGTAGCTTACATAAGGTGACCATGGTTTCAGCATTTTTTTTTAATTTTTTTTTTTTAAATGTTAGTCAGGAGCTAGTACTCCTTTACCACACCTTATCTCCTTATCTTTGCTGCTTTTTTATTTTGTATACCATGCTAAGTTATTTGAACAAAACAAAATAGTTAAATAAAAAACAGCTATCAAACTGGCTATTATTTCTAAATCTCACCCTTAAATCAGAAGCAGACACATCGGTGTTTCTAATGTTAGTACAGTCAAACAAAAGTTAGGCAGACTTGAATTTATCATAACTAGTTCATGGCATGCTGTCAATAGCTGCACGCTACACCAAAATTTTAAATGCCTTAAAATTCATCATGCAATTAAGATTTAAATAGTTGGCATGTTGTAATATGAAAAATGACAGTTATTGTTTCAGCAAGATACAAGTATAGTGAAGGGGAGAGAAGGTCACAGTAATCAGGCATGCTAACACACAACTGAATAAGCATTTTCACCAGAGGAAATTAATGTAAGCAAATTGAGAAAAGAAGACTTATGCCTTGGGTAAGAGGAAAGAAATCCAAGATAATTTTCAAATCAGTTAGTTTAGAGAATAGTTTTCTAAACAAACTAAGAGAATAGCAGAGAGAAAGATGGTGTAGAAAGATAAATAAATAAAATTGGCTTTTAGTCATTTAAACTTGGAGATGTTCACAAACTATCTGGGAAAGCTGGGAGGTGAAAAGGCTGGGATGAAGGAGAATATGTGTGTGTGTGTGTATACGCGCACAGTATTTGCAGGCAAATGCTTTTCCTATGCCTGAATTGCCTCTTTAAAAATTTATGCATGAATTCACTCAATTAGAACCTTGCCAAGAGTAAAGGAAGATGAGAAAGGACAAATTAGAAATTTTGAATGATTAAATGTTTCTTTCAAAGCCTAAGAAATAACATTTGTGTACTGATGGCCAGAAACAGAAAAGATATTTTCATTTTTAATGCATCAAAAGTGGTAATTTCCTAGAACACCAGCTGTCATTCTTTTATTTCCTCAGCCATGTAATTCTTAATGTATTCCCTACAGTAGAATGGCAATACATAAGTAGCAGCAAAAAAACATGCTTTTTAAACTTAAAGTATAAAATTTGTTTGTGTATATATATATCAAATCACAGGAGTAACAAGGAGCAGCATCTTATTTGTTGACTTTACTTCCCCCAATTCAAACAGGCCAAGGTAAATAGCATCTTAGATGCCACAGCAATTCACAAGGAAGGCGATACTTCTTGAGGTGTGCACATGTTTTTGTGGCACTAGATCTGCAGCATTAATTATTCCAACCTCATTAGTGTTAAGTATTGCTTCACTTACTTTTGCAAATAATTCCTGTTGCTGCCTTAGAAGCTCTTCTTCCGGAATGCCAAGGTTCTCCAAGCGTGAACTGGCCTTTCTTCTCTTTAGGGCTACTGTTTTGCATTCTTGTAAGACTTCTTTTACTTCACTGATATAGGAGCCAAACCCCAAACTTTCTAGTGCTAGCAAGAAAGAAAGAAAGAAAGAAAACACATTGTTCATCTTTTACAAAGCTTTTGATAATAGATACCGATTTGTTTATTTAAAAATGAAAAAATAAAAGTAGTAAAATGTTTGATCAGTTTTCTGTCATCTGGTGAGGAAAGTCTGTGTTCACAAGAAGATCTTGTAAAGACAGCTATTTTCTCTGTCTCTTCTCCTATGCCATTTAAGAGTGTATGTTCTCAGGCTAGAAAAATTAAGTTTAGTCAAGTATAATCAAAGAAGTCTGCACTTGCAGAGGATGCAGGGCTTTCAGATACATTTTGCTAGAGGTAGGCATTATTTCTCAAAAGACAGAGGTCTCCCATCTTCTACATATCAGAATCAAGCAGAATTGATACAACTAAGTCGTCCTTCCTATCTGGATTGTTAACCTTTAATCTATCAGGGATTCTATCTTTCCAGTTTTGTTGCAAGTCTTCAGTATAAGGTAAATCAGCAACCTATAACAGAGAAAAAGCGACTCATGTAAAATGATCACAGATCTTTCATTAAGACAGAAATAATTAATATTACCTTAAACCTATGAATTTTAGCTTTTTCTTTTAATACCTAGTTTCAAGTGCCAAGAAGCTAAAAATGCTTAGTTCACACATATAAAGTAATATAAAATTACATATGAGTTCTTCATTGTTTTATTTCTCAACAGAAACCTTTTTATATCCACATGAAAATTTATTCAGAAACTAAAACCTTGTACTTTTATCTGCCCAAAGAAATCTGAAATGCAGCTATATCCTGCAACAATTTTTTTTTTAAAGAATGCAAAAGTAACAAGGATTATAAAAATCCAGGGGGAACAGTGACAAAAGGCACACTCTGTTCCCTGATTCACCATTTACTACGTTATGCCTCCACACACACCACACCCCCCCAAGTGGAACCTATTACAGAATATGCTAGAAATATTACATAAACACCAATTATACTAGAAACAAGTCTCAGTTTAATAAAACACCTGGTTCATTTCCAGTATTTACCCAAATCAGAGTTTTCTTTACAGAATGATAATTGTTTTAACCTTTATCTTACTTTATTTCAACCTTACGTCACAAGCTATTCAAGAAATAGCACTAAACTGCACAACAGCAATCAACAACTTGTTATAAACAAGCTCTTAGTTACACTAACTATATTCTAACATTAATTTTGTAAGCAACCTTTTCCTACCCATAATTACAGCAGCATGCCATTGTACCCTACACCTAAACAATAACCCAAAGGCATTCTGTAAGTTTTCAGCTTCCAACTTGTACTCAAGGAGACAACTAATACAGTGTCTTCAATAGGGCAGTATGGTGCAGCTGTCTAGTCATACAGGACTACCATTCCTTTAACAGATAACATTTGGCAAATGAATTTACATAATACCTATTTCTTAAGAAAAATAAAGTTAAAAGACAAACTGATATAGAAATAATCAAATTACTTCAGAGACAGTATGTCAGTTCAGCCTCAGCCTACACACAGACACTGGAAACACTTTTTTCAATCAGTCCAGTTTCTATGAGAATTACCAAAAACCTCCAGAAGCTTGTTTAATCCAGCCTCAACAGATAGGAGGCAAATCCATGTCTCATGTCCAGAACTGGTTAGCTAAGCAGTCTTTAAATATTTAAGAAATCATTCATTTTTAAAGTGTAAACAGTATATAAACTATCCAACATCTTTTTTTTTTTATAAACCAAAGTATAAAATTTTAAGATCTCTACAAGTCTAACATCACAGAGAAAAACCATCATAGAAAATACATAGGTGCTCATCAAAAGAATATTCACAGTGATCAGGGCTGGCAATCTGCTGCATCAGAATATGAAGTGTCCAATCTGAAGTCAGCAGCAAGGTGTGCTTTTACAGAAACTTTTAATGGCCCTTAAAAGAAAACAAATAATGGAAAGAACTTAGTTTTGTATTTAATATAGCACACTAAAAAAAAATCTGAAAGAAAACGTGTGATATAAGCAAGACAGATCTGTAAAATTGTTCAACATAATAAAGCTATGAAGAACCATATATATACAACCATTGGTCTAGCGCATCAAAATTCTGCTGGGTGTGAAACGACTTAAGAAATTGACTATCTTGTTGAAAAACATCAAGGCTTTACAGAACACATGCATGGAAGGAATATGAATCCCTTTATACCAGCACAGTGCTAAAATGTGGCACAAGCAATCACTTCTTTAGCAGAGCCACTGTTCCACCAAAATTCAGAGTCTTTCTATTTCTTGAGTCTGAAATCTATGTATCTACCCAGATTGCTGAAAATTAAGTATCTTACTGAGGTCAGAATGATCACACCAAATTTAAACAACTGAATCACAAAACACTGTTTGTTTGTTGGGTGGGTGGGGGGAGCACTTCTCATATTTACAAACACCAAAGCACAACTATCCTTTCCCCAGTTTCCTCACACTCTTAACAACCGCATGAAGGTGAAGATCTCCTATTAATCAGTTAAGCATAATTACTTATACATTTGGTTTTTATACAATCAGGTCATTCATATCTGAGTTTTTTTAACTTTTTATGCTCCTTTCAAAGAAAAATAATTTCCAAAGTAAAATCCCAAACATTAACAGTTGTTTGGATTTTTTTTAATGTTAAATGCTAATGTAAACACTGTCAGTATCCTTTCAGTCCATTAAAAGAAGCTACAGGGTTTGCCATCTACCTACAGCCTACCTTACTGCACAACAGTTCTATGTAGACCAAGTAATTAATCAACTTCATAAAAATGGTGAATTTAACATCTCACCATTTTCAGAATCCAATGGAACTTTAATTTATCTTAAAAAGCCTGCTTCATCATGACTCGTATAACTATCAAAGGAGGCTATTTTCTGTTCCAGTGTGGAAGGATATTAATTTGCTTATTAGAGCCTCAGACTTATAACTGGGTTCCTGATGGTGACATTCAACAATAAACACAGAGACTATCTCCACTTACAACTACTACATAGCCTTGATGCCTTTGGGTACTCTCCAGGGAAGCCGTTTTGTGTTTTATCACTAGCAGTGAGTGCTTGGCATAGTCTGAGTACATCTACCAAATCAGATCTCTCATGGGATGCAAGCAGACTCTGCTTTCCTTCCCCTATGCTGTTGACTGCACTGTGCCATTGAAGCATTTGTGCTACCACGCAATGAAACATGGCAGGGACTTCATCTATCTGAAGGATAACCCAGTGGCAGGAGAGAAGAGTTCTAGCTTAGCACATGGCCACACAATCATTTTTACTAGTGCAGCAAAGGAGGGGTGTCTTAAACACCACTGCTGCCAAACACAAGCACAGTGACAAATGCAGTTTCACTTTACCTCTAATACAATGCAACGGCAGGGTGTCACCAACTGCAGCGTCTCTTTCCCCTTCCTCCTTCCAAGTGAAATACCCTTCCTGCTCCTTGCTTCCAATCTAATAACTTCTTGTTTACAGGAACAGTCAGATGAGCAAACTCACTTGACAGAAAACTGTGCTCCCCCCAAGACCCTCAAAAAGCCACGGGGTCAGTTGGACCAGCACTTGCTAGATCCAGCTCTAGGGAGGGTACAAAAAGACGCCTTTTGGCAGCACCCTGTTTAGACCGGACCAGGTGTGACGAGATGGCCATTACCCTCATTTTACTTCTAAATGAACTGGTTTAGGCATTTCAAAGGAACAAGATATCTGGCTGACCACAACAAACATATGTCAATTATTTAGTTTGTTAGCGTCATGGTCATGGACCGATGTTAAAAGGCAGTTAACACAGCAAGTCTCTAGAATGTATGAAGATGGATGAAAATGCTATGCCTGTATATACATAACCACTGTTTCCAAATTTAGTGATCTAAGCTCTCAGACCTCTCACAGAGGGACCATCTGCCAACTGAACAGCATCTGGAAGAAGCTAATAGCACATACACCTCCCTAAAGATAAGAATAGCAGAAAATCCAAGAGCAAGCTCCTTCCATCTCCAGACCATTACAAAAAAAGGATACATCTCCAAAGTTTTCCTTAGCAATATTTGACTAAAAAGTACAGGAAAATTTATTTTCAAATTAGATCTAACTTTAAAATCTGATAACACAAAGACATAGAATCCATCGAAACATTTGGTTTGGGACCATCTGCTGATGATATGCATACGCCTGTGTGCATATATAAACACACATTTTTGGTTTCAATTTGTTTTCCAAAAACACCCAGATTAACCCTAGGGCAGCAACAGATGAAATCTTTCCTAAGAACCACTGCTACTCAGCAAAAAATACTTTCATACATGAATTCTTTATGTCCTCATGTCTATTCCTGTGTTAAAAATTGAGCTCAAATGTTTTGGTGGTCACTTGAAGAAGCTATCCACAAATTTAGAAGCATCATAACCAAAGTATGCTTCCACGTGCAAAGATAAGTTTTACTCTCTACATCCTGAGCTTCTGTGATGGAGTTGCTTTGCTGAGCTTCCAGATTTACATGTATTTTATTTAGTATTAAAGCTCATACATGCTACACATTTTCTTTTGCTATTCATAACCCAGTCAAGTATTTGAAACTCTTCCGGTTAGTAAGTTGTTATAATCCAAAGGAATCTGATTTTTTTTGTTTCAAATAGAGAACCATTACCAAAAACCCATAACATTTTTTTAAACTAACTCAATACTATCGCAGTCCTGAAAATAGCTCTGCTGCAAATGCTACTGTTAATATCTCTACCAGGCAGCAGAGTAAAGTACTCTTTCACTATTAATGCTATAAATTTGTTTTCAGCAGACACTGGTATCAACAACCTTTGCTTAAGCAGCAAACTGAATGATTCCTGAAAAAAAGATGCCTGTTGCAGACTCAAGGATGAGGCAAGGGAACTCCCTGTTTGTAGCAGAATTTAAAGAAAAGCAAATGAGAGACAGAGAGAAAATACTCCTTTTATTCAAGCAAGGCTGGAAGTCAACAGCAGAAAAAGATGCCAGGGCATAGGTCGCGTTTAAATGCTTTCTACAACAGATACAAATACTTAATTTTAAACAATCAGACTCCAAGGATAGCCCTAGAGGAATACTTTATTCTTCATAGGATCCAGACAGGACAAGTCTGGATTAAAGCCTAGGCCCCACATACCCAACAATGCATCTTCTGTCAGTCTCCAATTAGAAAATTAATAAGTCCAGAATCTTAAAGCATGCTATAAAAGAAATCTACATAACCATTAAAAAAAAGCAGACCTCGTTTCACAGGTACGAAAAACATGAATGGATTTGGTGACTTCACTCAAAACATCACAGGCTTCTCGGAACCGCAAAATGAGGGCTGGTCCTGAGCACACTCAACAGTCACTCTAACCAAACAAAGACAACCTTTCCTTGCCATGCGACTGACAAGCCAAACAACACACGCTTTTGCTCCAGAACCCTTAAAAAGATCTATGCCTTTTGCCTTTTACGTAGCTACAAAGAACCACAGAGGGAAAAGCTGCAAGGGGACAGGAGTGGCCCAAAGCCTGGATGACCCATGTCGCAGCGGGCAGCAGTACACCGTCCGGAAGCCTACCTTGTATGACATGCTCTGGGGAGATGGTTTTCTTCTCCGATTTGTTGCAGATCTCGTTGGCCTCGGAGGAGATGAGGTGGATGAATTCAGTGCAGCAGTTGACCACCAGCTCCCGGGCGTCATTAGCCACGCGGACGTTGGGCAGCGTTTCTTTGATCATCTTGTTGATGGCAGCCCTGGGGATGGTGAGGTCATCGTCGTTGCCCGACGACGAGGCCATCCTGGCTGCCGCTGGCTCCCCGAGAGGCGCTCGGGTCCCGCGCTCACGGGCTCCCCCTCAGCCACGGCGCGGGGCTCCAGCGCGCGGGGAGCCGGCCAGGGGTAGGCTCTGCCTCGGAGGGCTCTGCCGCGGGGTGGGGTGAGGGGCGAAGGGCCGCTGGACGAGCGGGCCGGGCCGCCGGTGCGCGGAGCCGGGAAGCACTTGCTCGGGGCTCAGGGCTCCCTCGGCCGCGGCGCCTGCTGCTGCCGCCTCCGCCACATCCTTCGGGCGCCGGCACCGCCGCCTTATGAGCAGCCTAAGGGAATGCGAGACGCCAAATTACCCGCCAGCAGCACGGCTCAGCGTCCTCACACCTCGGCGGCAGCGTCCGGCCTGACGGTAAGTGCGGCCGCGAGGCGGAAACGGTCTGACTACGAGCTCGACCTGAGAGGGACGTCGCTTCCGCCGGGACACGCTTCCGGCGCCTGGCCCCTCCCGCCCGGCGAGCGCCGGAAGCGCTGGCTGCGCGCGGCCCGTGAGGCGGCGCCACGTGCGGGCGGCGGCAGTGCCGGTGTCCTCCCGCCGCCTCGGCGTGGCTGGGCCCGGCGTCTCCTCCGAGGGCTACGGTCTGTCCCCGCCGGGGCTTCTGGCTTCTTGGTATCGCAGCAGTGAAACGCCCGGTAGAGCAGCCCAGCCCTGGGCTGCGGGCCCGAGGCAGCCAGGCCTAAGCCCCGCTGAGAGGAAGGGGGAGGCTCTAGCGGCAGCCCTCGCCGCTGATGGGCCCTGATCTTCTTTGGACGCCTCTGTCCGAGCCATAACGCTTCCTGAACCTTCAGCCAGCGGTGACCGGGTCCCCCTGGCTGCACTTCGGGATGCAGAGGGGCAGGTGGCCATACTTCCCCCCCCAACCCCGTCCCCGGCAGCGTTCTGCTGTCACCTAATTCCTGCCTTCTCTTGTGCAGCCCGGCTGCTGTTCCCACCTCTGTCCCATCCCTGCACTGTTGGGGTGGACACCAGCCTGGTACTTTGGAGGAGGAGGTCTGAGTTACAAGTGGAACATAAATGAGGCCTCCAGCTGTGCGCAGGGGCTGCCGTGGGCGATATCCTCCAAGCACTTCACAGTGTGCAGTCTGTCAGCCAGCACAGGATACAGGAACAACCACAAAACCACGGATGAAATGCAAAGAGTAAATTTACTCTCTACCCTATGAACAGGGGATCTCTGAAGCAGTACCCAGGCAGAGGCACGCAAGCAGGAACACAGGCACAACGGAGCTTGGTCCTTGCTAGAGAGGGTCCTTGATGCAAGAGACACTGTTTGAACCTGCTGTTCTCACCTATATTTCAGGGATTCAAGCAGGCATAGTTTTCCACTGTGCTTTTATCTTCTCCAACAGCAGGGCAGGAATAAGGTACCTCTTGAGTCCATCACGGGCCTATGCTATCTACGTGCAGATGTTCTACTTTGGAGCACACGACTAAACAACGATTACTGTGCTATATATATTTCCCAGCACCCCAAGCATGTTTACAATCCTTGCCCGTCTTCTGTTACTTTCCAACACGGTCCCACCAAAGGGTCACAGCATAAAGCAAGCCCAGTGTTATCTGAAGTGTGTGATACCCGCAGGAGCTGCCCACACAGGGGCTGCTGCTTGTCTCTTCCGAGTTAGCCTGTGGGCAGAGCCAGGGCAGGGCAGGGCCATTGCAAGTCCCAGCACGGAGTTAGATTTAGGCTTAGTGAGAAAATACCAAAGGAAAGAGAAAGCCAGTTCCTGTATCCTTGGTGAGCTCCAGCCAGGCTCTCCGAGTGAAGCTAGGACTGCTGGTGGAACGTGCTGAGAAACTGCAACCTGGAGGCCCGAGGGACCCTGGGCCTTTGTCTCAGCCTGGGGCAGCACCGAGTCAAGGCTGGACTGGAGGTCTGAGAAAAAGAATGCCATGCAGGAACAGCACTTAAACCCAGGCCCCCAGCTTAGTCTCAGATGACTTGTAGGTCTAGGGTGAGAGAAAGAGAGGGAAAAGACCTCCTCATACTAGAATTTTGGTTTAATAAGTACTTACTAGGATGGCTCGAAAAAGGAGAGCCTGTGGCTCAGCTTCAGCCACTCGAGGCACTGAGGGCATTTAATGGATTACATTACTTCTTACTGGTAATATTTTGTTATTTTTGCAAAAAATAGTACCCAGACAGTAAGAAGGTATTTTATTTTGAGATGCTTTTAAAAAACATTTTATTGTCCACTATGTATAATATGCCAGTAACCATTGCATATAAAGGAAGCACTTAGAATATTGTAACATATATATGAGTAATAAATACTCTAGTTGTGACATTTTAAGATTGATGAGACTTTCTCTTATGTTACCGGTAAATAGACCTGATTTCTGAAACTGAGAATACTATTGTGATTGAGGGTTTACTATACTAATTCTGTTACATTCTAATAACTAAAAAGATAAAATATTTTAAGAATCTAAATAATTTACATACAGTACACATCTCAGTAGGTATTATATTCTAATACGTGAAAGGGATGGGGTTAATACTGAATATGCAAGTATCAGTCAATGTTCATGTTCCCATGAAAACAGATCTCTCTAAAAAGCAAACACTAAACAGAATAAACCTACAATTAGAGGATTTTAATTTCAAGGTTCTGCAAACTGTAAAGTTCAAGATAAACACACTGAGCTGACTATCTTAGCTAAGCTCAAATAAACACCTTGAATGCCTTTTCACAATTACAGAGCAAAGGCATTTGAGTAACAGCATACTGCATTATCAGTAGCTACAAGAAGTAATTCCAAATTTGCACTATATAATCTCATCCTTATTGTGAGGGTTTTCCCAGGTCAAAACTCTTTCTACTTCTCCACCTTAGCAATTTGATAAAGTTAAGACTTGCACTGAAGATTTTGTCATGATGAAAAACCATTTTGTAGAATATATCAATGGGCAGATCTCCATTTGGATCTGCATACTTCAGGGTTGTCATCGGAGTATACAAAGTGTTGGTCTGATGGCGAAAAGGTGGATTTTCTGCAAGAATTATCTTTACTGTATGCTGTCAAGAATGAGAAACAGAATTGTTAAAGAACCTTTACCAAAACAGTAAAGTAAAAACCTAATTCTCAGTTGAGGAAAAGTAGAAGAATGAAGTGCTAGAATTAAGTAAAACCTTTATGTCGTTTTATAAGAATTTCATTAGATTTTTTTCTTAAAATATTTTTAAGGGCATAAGGGCACTTCTTATTTATTCTTAGTCCTACTTCTGTTTATCTGTACCATGGTGATAACATCTTACACCTAAGTATCCTGAATAGTCCTCCAAAATTATGCCTATATGCCCACAATAGGTAGATCCTTTCTTTTACAGTCCACTGGGAAAGGATCGAACAGTGCACTTCGCAGCAAGATCTGGGAACCTTCAGTTGACACTGATGCTATTCCTTAGCAGCAAGCACCTGAAATCATTGTCCCCTTCCACGGTTTGCCTAAACTTGTGTTCCTGCAGAAGTGAACTTCACATTAGTGGTGGTATTACTAATGAGATGGAGAGGAGACCTGCTGTAAAACAATGGTGGGAACCCTGTGTAGATGTATGGTAACACTGCAGAACATCCAGACTTCACCAGTTAAGTGTATCTAATACCTCAGTGTTATTTAAATTACAGGTCACAGCTGTCTTCACTACTTCAAAATGAACATTCTTTTAATATTCTAAAGGGTTTTGTTTAAAATACTTGAGATTCTCTTGGGTTTTTTAAAAGTAATTTTGAATAGTGTGAATTACATTTAATTAAATCTAATGCTTCTACCAAAAAAACCCCCACCAACGAACCAGTGCATTTGTAAATGTAAATTACAAAGAAAAAAAAAAGTCAAGAAAAAAGAAGATGGAGAATTGTTGATGAGTTACCTCTGCAACATCTTCAGCACTTTGTCCCAGGCTCTGGAAAATTTGTTTGTAATTTTTGAGGTAAATATTAGTAAACATCTCAGCTGTTTCCTTATCTGCAGCTGAAAGATCCATTTTCATTCCATCTTCAAACACTTTTCTTTCAAACTCTGTAATCACTGGGCCTGGCTCAATCAAACTTAACCTGTTCAAAAAGCAAAGATATACTGGTTATTGACTATCCTCCACGGAAAATACACCTCTCTGTCCTTCTCAAAAAAGAATATTGAAGAGTTGCCATGTTGGCAAGCAATATTAAGCAGTACATTCTATAAGGAGAATCTGTACCACATTATTGCTCTCATGCTCCTGCCCATCCACATGTAGCAGTAGAAATCTGTGTAGCCTAGAATTCAGGGAAGTGCTGTAACTTAGTTCAAGGTAGAAGTAAGTGCAGTTGTTCCCTGCTGTCTTGCAGCTGTGGAATCTAAGGATGAATTATCCACAAGAACTTACCAAATATTAAGAAAAATAATTAGAAGATGATAAAATTCATTACTTTCTGGACAAAATCCTACATAGATTTTTCTGTCATAGCTTTCTCATGATAATACTAGAACTAGCTGAAAAAGAGGGAGGAATTACCCCAATGTGGATTTTCTTTGTCAAGCTGTCAGTGTTATGTAATTCCAGATCCCTCCACCTCCACAATATTACAGTAAAATACAATATTGAGAGTTTTGCTGTGGGTGGACAGATTTTGGCTGCTGCCAAATCTGGAAAAATTTGTTCTGCTCAGTAGCGTATTACAGCAAATCACTGAAATACAGTTACGGATTAGTTCTTTCCCACTTCTTTTCTCAGGCAGTAATTACTCCCAGCCACTATGTTTATCAAAACACCCTTTGGGATAGGACCTCTTCCTAGATTTCAGTTCTGATCAGGCTCCTCTTTATAACTAAATCAAGCTATTGACTCTGACAGAATTTCAGCTCCTGCTGGAATTAAAGCCTTTTCTCTTGCATCACTCTTCACACTGGACCTTGAACTTTTCCCATTCTACTTTTTTTTTTAACCTCCTTTTTGCTGGATCTTATAGTCTTAAAATCTTATTTTGAATTCTGGTATAGCCTGTGTATCATTACAATATATTTATTTTAAATCACTCCAAACTTTTCAGAGCAGTATGGAAAATCACAGTTTGGATGCCCCTTTGTCTCTGAAATCACTCCCACAGCACAAGGGCTAAACACTTCGGCACACAGAGATGCAATGAATATTTAACAATTGTTGGACTTCATACAAAGAATAGTAGCAGAATTACATGAATGTGTGACAAATCAAACCCCAAAGTCCCACAGACAATGAACAGCAGTATTCTCTTAAATACTGTCTTAAACATTAAGAAATGGTACACCACATTCTTCTCACTTTCCTACAACCTCCTGTCATAGGTATCTCGCCCTATGTTCCATTCTGATGGATTTCCACTTGCTCTCTCTCTACAATGAGCCCTTGAACATTTTTACCTGTGAATTGACTAAGTTTGTTATCCTTTCCAAAGGAAAATATTACAGGTTACTATTGTAATTTTATTCCTATGATATTGTATGCAAGAATCTGTTTTCAGAAGTGTTACATAAACTGTATTCTATCCAAAGCTAAACAGCCTTTAACTGTTCAAGAGAACATGTTTATTTTAGCATCTAGATCTTTTTATTTGCTTATGTAATGTGAAGAACACAGACATTTCTATGCCTTTTGTGATGCACAGTTTCCATGGGTTCCTCAGTCTGTTTCTCCCAGTTAGCAGCAAGCTTCAAAAATTTGTTTGCTAGCTCTGAATATATTTAAAACTATCTAAAATACAATTTACACCAGTGGATTGATACTTACTGCAGTTTGAACTTGAGTGCTTGTATAGCTAAGCTTTCGCAGAATCCTTCCACAGCAAACTTAGATGCAGCATAAACATCATTAAATAAGATACCTGATGGTACAAACAAAACATCCTGAGAATGTGACTGTATTCAACATAATAATAGTTTAGTTTTTAAAACTCCCATATTTTCCCCAAATTTCTACAGTCTTGCTAGGAAAACATTAGAAAAATCCTTCTGTATACTGAATCTAAATACTGATTTTTTGGCATATGTTCTCAAAATTGCTCATTCTAGGAAAGGATGCTTGACTAATGCTTTTCCTCCTTGCTGATGCTGTGATCTCTTTGGATGACATTAAATATTTTTTAGTCTAAGATAGGAAAGTCTCTCTACATGCAATACCATATGCATTATTTATCAGCAAGGCTTTAATAGGCTATAGATCAACACAGAAACTGAGTGCAATGCAGGAAATAGGATTATGCAAGACATCCAGCTTGCATCTAAGTGATTTAGAAAAAGTGCTACATCAATCCATTTAGGGGGATGGTAACTATTGTATTAAACAATAACAACTCTTGCAGCTTGACTTAGGACCCTCGCTCACCAGAATAAACCAGATAAGATCAATGCTGCTGTTGGAATAACTGAAACAAATAACAGCTAGACCAGACGGAACACAAGAGTAGGAGCATCATTTTCTGTCACTAAAATTAAGACTCTCTGGAGTTTTATGAGCAGAGAAACTTTACAAAAAAGGTGGTACAGTTGTCTAGGACATGATTGGTTTTTATTCTATTATTACTGTGCAGAGCGCAGTAAGCATGTTGGTCCGTCCCCATTATCTTTTCCAATAGGAAAGAGAAAAGTAATGCTACAAAGCCCACTTTCCAGATAATAAAAATAAAATAATAAAATTTTAAAAAGAAATAATAATTACAATTTGAGTTAAACTAAAAAAAAAATTCACTCTGCAGGTTTTGTTGTTAAAATGTCTTGAGAGTAGTTGTGTAGTAATATACCACCTACATGCGTAAAAAACATCAGGTTTAAGTGCTGTGCTTCTTATAGTTGGAACTTCAGCATTACAAATCACAAATTAAATATGCTAGCTCCTACATTTATTTTTTTTCAGATGAAAAGAGGTAAGCTTTAGATTTTGAATACTGAACTCTTAGTTCAAAAACCAAAAAAAACAACTTTGCCTTGTATTCCCATAACACTGCTTATTATAACTATGTGCCCGCTCTTTCTCCTCTTCATGTCAGGCAAAATCTCTTTCAGGAGTCGAACCAGTCCAAAGAAGTTGGTATCCATCACAGTTTTCATTTCATCTATGGTCTGACATTCAATGGGTCCAATGAGCCCCATTCCAGCATTGCTAACTGCACAAAATGGAAGACAACAATAAGCAATAACCTCCATAAACATTAACTTGTAATTGTTACTTGAAAGTAAAACGAGGATTAAGGATTAAATGATCCTTAAATAATCCTTAAAGAAAGGATTAGAAGATGATATTCTGTCACTAAAGCTTTGCAAATACACTTGAAATAGCCTTTTTTTTTATTTTTATTATGCTTTTAATCCAATTTAAATCATCTTGTATTTAGCATTTTAACTAATTTATTTCTGATTAGTCCTTTTTCTTTAAATCATAAAAAGATTACAGATAAATGAGCCAAGAATTATCTATATTTGTTCATAATTCAGTATTAAGAATTAGAGGCTAGAGTCAATACCCATAGGAATGAACAGAAGTCTTCAATTTATTCTAAGAGGTGATAGACCAGGCCGTATTTTGGTCTGCTTTTTATTTTTTAACATTTACATCTACAAGAAAAAAATAAAACAAAACCAAAACACACACTTACATTGATTTTTATTTGCCTCCTGGATATTTGTGAGGAATGATTGATAGAACTGTCATTCTGCACTACAACTAGTATGTCAAATTAGACTATACTACACTTTGCAGAAGCAGCTTGTTAAGCAGTGCTTTAATAATTAATCAAAATTAAGGCAGGTCCATAATTTCTATTAGAGAAGATTTAATAGTCGATGGTGTGAGCAATTTCCATCTTACTAATATATTAATATTTATTTTTAGCAAAAAAATATTAAAATACTTCTTGTTGAATGACTTGTAAAGTACAATTGCAATTCTGAATACAAAATGAAAGTACCCTTACTTTCTTTGCATTTGTTCTTTTACTTGCTAATTCCCAAACGCTGTTGCTTTCTTAGTACAGAGAGCTGATGCCTTCATTGTAAATAGGGCTGTGCTTCATTAATAGGGCAGAAAATCTTGTACATGAAGACGCCAATTAAGGTGAAAGTTCTCTTCTCACACTTACTAAAAACTGTATCATCTTATCCGAGACACTTCTCTGCGATCAAGCCTCTCCTTTGTAAACACGGTAAACAAACTTCCCTACCTCATAGGAGCCCCGTGAGATTTAATCCACTCATGTCTGCGTTAAGAATCTTGAATACACTATTTAATTAGTATTACTTTGATCATTTAAAAATACACTAATGAAACTTCTCCAGGGTATTTGAGGTGTTAAATAGAAAACTGGCATCTGTTCATAGCATACACATCCTGTACTTGCCTAGAACATCAATCCTTCTGTCAGGGATGCTATTCACACAAGTTTTAATAGACTGTTCATCACACACATCCAGTTGTTTAATTTCTAGGGTTTTGCCCAGCCTGCGACCTGCAGCTTCCTCGAGTGGCTCTTTCTTGGCCAGATTCCGCATTGTGGCATACACTGCAACACACCAGAAGCAACACTTATCAGAAATAAAATTTTATCCGTGGCAGTCTTACTGAGAAGCATTAAAGAATATTGCTTTTATATCCGTATTTTAAATATCAGATAAAAACTTAAAGTAAAAACAAGCTATTTTCAACATATATTGCCACTGATTTCCCAAAGTCTGGTTCTGAACTCTTCAAGAAATTCAAAAGGAGAATTAAACTCCCATGCACATGAAGAACATGCAGCGTATGAAGATAATATTATCACCAAAATTGTAAATAATGGGTATCAAGTTATGCCACTGAATCATTTTTAGGTACCTTAAACCTAATTTTGGATTCCAGATATCTTTTTTTTTTTTAATTGCCATCAACACGTTTAGCAGAACAACCATAATTTTATTAAAGGTGGAAGACAGATGCTTCATTAGGTTTGCAAAAATGTCTATTTTTGAAAGCTACTTCTCAAAATACAAATTAGTTATCATTATTGTGTCCTAGTTACCCAGAAAACTATGAATCTGCATCCAGTCAGTTAGCAGTAAAATACTGCAAGTAAGTCTGAGAAACTGAATTACCACAGATTACTGTATTTGCCTTGCCATCCATTTCCAATCATAGCAAATGCCCCATTTTACAGCAGAAAGACAAATTCCAGCCCCTTTGTTCATCCTCTTATGCCTACACAGGGTTGGAATAATGAAACATACTTTAAGGAAAAAATTGCACGTGAGAACCGTTTTCCTAAATTCATTTCTTTGGTCCTCAAATGGGCATGTACATTTAATTCAACAAAGATTTTAGTAGCCAGAACCAAAGCTAACCACAACTCTGAACACATATCCAAGGTTGCATACTGCATGTTTTCAGCTATTTGTTTTTATACTACTGTCTTTTTTTTTATTATTGTAAACTATTCAGTTCAAGTAGCTGTTCAGCTTCAATACAAGCACAGAAATATCATCCGCTTACAGAAAGTAATATATTTTCACTGTATTCTATTTTCACGACAGTAGGCAGAGGGAAACTAACAAGTGACCAAACTGAATACAATCACCTGTTAAATCACAGAGAAAAAAAAAAAAAGTACTGCCTTGAAGAGTATCTTTTTAAAAAAGATAATTAACAGATACATTGTTACCTTTAAACCTTTTCTGTTCATCTTTTGCCATTTTTACAGCTAAGGCCAGTCCAATTCCTGAGGAGCAGCCTGTAATGAGGACATTTCTTCTTGCCATTCTTTTCACTGGGTGGTTCAAGCAAGAGTTCTTGTTCAGAGGCGCAACAGCCTAAATGTAGCTACAGTATAATGTCATTAGCCTTTAATGCTATCTCCAGCTTTCCTGAGTCAACAAATCTGAAAATGCACACCTGGACCCTGCATGATTAAGGGATAATCTCCAATTTGACAAAAACAGAAACAGATGCTCCTCCATGAGCTTGTAATCTGCATCATCAACACAGACTAGAGTTAATACAAAATTTGATTACTCTTAAAATGAGACATTTGTTAAGCTACACAGATTTTTTTTAAACAGTGGAATAATCAGTTTGCATATTACTGGCAAGAAAAGCCTTGCCACAATTACAAACAGTCTGCAGTGTCAAGGCCCACACTCACATCTACAGAAAGTAAACTGCACCCAAAATGGGACACCACTGCTAAAGGCGTTCAGGCTTCCTATGCTCACAGCACCCTCATTCTTTTGCAGCAGAATGACAAATGGATTTCTTCCCCGGCGCCTTGCTATTATAAGAGTCCTAATAGGCTTTACGGAAAACGTAAATTGAAAAATGGGATGTGGATTTGGAAAGAGACAGGTTGTTTGGACAGATTCCTCGCATCTCTTTTTGGCACCATTCCCAACCAAGAACAGAGAAAGTAATCGAGTACGCCGGCAGCGGAGAGCAGCCTGGAAGATGCTGAACAGACCAGCTTTGCTACATCCTTTCTGACACTGAAATCTCTTTGAACATTTTCTATTCTCCAATTGACAAGTTGAAAAAAAAAATACAATACATCAGAACTATCATGACACCTGATTCCATTTTAGTTTTGAAGAAAATATTCCACCAACTTTGCACACAAACTCTGAATTAAACAGGCGGACATTTGGACTGGAAATTTGGTGCAGTTTGTGATTAACATACAGTAACCATGGTCATACTACATTCAGAAAGAAAACCAGTCTCTTGTGAAACTTATAAGCCATCCTGAGTGACGCAAAAAGAATTACCTTGATAAGCAATTAGCCTTCTGAACAACATTCAGCTAATTGGAATGCCATTATATACAGAGAAACATTTTCCGAGATTCAGTAACCCCATGCTAATGCAACGCAGTTCAGAAGAATTAACTTAGTGTTCCAGGATTTGCACAGGTGTAAATTGTGTAGGAACTCAAGAAATGTAGGACTCTACAGAAACATTTAACTGAACTTATAATATTAGAAAAAAAAAAAATTAATGTCCCTCCTTTCCAAAACAAATAAATTCACTTGAAGAGTATAAGTGGAATCATTAACTCCTCAGACAACCAACAGAATAGCAAGACAGCACCTAAGTTCATGAGAAAATGTAATTATGATTCTACTTATTTATCAGGTTTGACTCATGGTTTTACCAGAGAAGACAGTATCCAAATACTCAATTTTAGTGTAAATGCTATTTAGCTGATTCAGATACTAGGCAAATAGCTTCTGCTGCTCGTGCACATTTATATTTAGTGCACGTAGGAGGAGCAAGCAAGGCTTTATGCAACACTACATTAGCAGAATTCCACTATTGTTGTGATGCAATTTTAATTACAGATTGGTTATATTTTCCACTCGAAATCCTTGTTTGAAGGGCTTACATGTTTCTTCGCTTTAAAAAAAATCTGCCTGAAATTTCATGCATAGATTTCTAGCCTGAAGGCAAACTGATCTGCCTGAAGAGAGGAAAAAAATTAAAAGTAGTTTAATATTTTTCAATTATTACACTGGTCAACCTAATTCTAATGTTTTTCATCTACTATTATGTAGAGAAATAATATATTTATTTCAACAGTTGTTTTTTTTTGCTACATCATAATTTTCATAATAGCAAAATAAATAATCTGAAACTGCAGAAATACTTCAGATGAGCGTATCTTGACCTTGTCAACAGTAGCAAAATGTGTGCCTGGTTTTGTACAACCACTTAAAGTAGAACGGTTGCATTTGTGGAACATGTTTGCACACACAGTGAAAGGAATTGAGCATGCTTCTACCTGCAGAGTCGCTGAAATACAACAGATAGGGGTTTTGGCGAAGATAGACTTTTAATACACAAAACAAACTTAGGCCTAATCTTTAAATTGCAATACATTCAATTACGTTCCTCTGCTTTATGTCAAATAACTTGAAGCATGAATCACATGTCATAATGCACATAAATCATGTTTGCATTAATCAGACTCAGATTTAGGCCTCTTATAACCTATTTGTAGTTTCTGACATGTAAATATAAAAGTGTTAGAAACTGGGGCCACTGGCTATTTTTACTAGCTAAATTGTGTAGTATTTTATGAAAACTGGAAATAAATGTGTTTTAAAATGGCACCATAACTATGCATTCTAATCAATAGCAATTTTTGTATGGATTTTGGTTGGGGGGGGTTTCAAGCTTTATGGACCTGTCCCACACCCCTTTGCATCTGAAAGATACTGCCATTGTGCTCCTTATTAGAAGTTAGATGTGAAACACAAGTACAGTTTAAAATCCTTGGAAAAAAATGACACCTGAAATTAATTCCTGCAATCCAAGATACTTAAAAAATAAAATTTATTTCTCAAAAATAAATCAAGAGGTTATTATATCAAGGCAATAGTCTCAAAAACACTTGGAAAAATAAAAAAGGTTGTCATTTGCACCAGTACAAATAACCAGATTCATCATTTACAAATACAATGTTAAAATTTCCTTTCTGGATGCACGATTATGATGACAGCAACAGCATTCCTGGGTTGCTGCTTGTCCAACGGGCAACATTCCTTCCTTCACAATTCTGGCTCCTGAAACAAAATATCTGTGATCAGAACCTTCCTTTAAACTTCTGCACTCAATTTACCATAGCTAAATCCACTTGTATCAAGATGTTACTTTTCATTATTAAGATTTATCTTGCAAATTCAAGAAAACTAGCTGCAGGTCTCAAGTCCATGGCTTCTTTCTCAAATTCTGCCTCCCTAGACTGAAGCTATTAATGCTTTTTTCTTCACTGTTCTTGTAACTGAAGTGCATTTGCTTTCAAAATGAGCATAATTTATAAGTTTTTCAACATATTATGCAGAATATTTTGAGAAATTTTCATATACAAATCCCTGTAAAAATTTTGTACAGTGTAAAGGAGCACTGTCTTTTGAAATAACTCTTCTGTGTAAGGCTTAAGGTTTCATGTGAACTGCATTATTGCGTTAAGTTCCTAACAACTTAAGTTACTAGCTATTTGTAAAAACCTTAACAGTATCAAGGTATCAAGTATCAAGAGGAAAAAAGTGTGTGATTTCTATGAATACAATGTGAGGAAAATCTTATCAACGTTAATTTAAATATTCTGGATTTTCTACAGTATAAAGAAATAAACACAGTCAAACACAGTATGTTTGGCACTGGGGTCTGTTTTTTATTAATTTCTAGAGGTTTACCACCCCAACTCCCCTTTTAAAAAACAGGCTTACGTGATGGACCTTTTATTTGACAATTCATTTACAGAAAAAGCCAAACAGAAGTATACAGGAGATCAACAAAATGGTCTCTCTAATATATGATCCACAGCAGCTATGTTTACATTATCCAGTACTGTGGCACAACAGAGACCTTATCAGCCACTAATATTTCGTAACATCACGTACTACGCTATGGCTCCTGTGAATTACAAATATAAAAGTAATTATGCTGCATCTATTCATGTTTAGCTAGATGCTTATTCTTTATGAGGAATGCTATAGTGTACACAAACATCTATAAGTAGCACATAATAAGCTTACAGCTAATGAATGAAATATTATTACAATAACTTCTAATTTTTTTTTTACTTTGTATACTTTCACAAAAATGTAAAAATTGCTCTTTTTTTAATCAATCTTTGTAAGCACTAATTTTTTCTTAATTCACTTACCATTTTTATCATCATTTTATTTCTCATTTCAGTAAGGAACTGCCTCCACAAAAGATTAAGTTTCCTATAAGTCAAACCTGGGGTTTGGGTTTGTTTGTTTGTTTCTAAATTAAGGAAATTACTTCAATTTCCCAGAAAAATGAAAAAGACATTCTGAATGGTCATTAAGATGTTTCCAGTTCCTTTATTTGGAATACTTACAACTTCTAAGGGTAGCAGAGTGCTGTATTGTCAGCAGATCTCCACTGCAGATTAAAGCGGATATGGGACGATTCAACTGAAAAATCTGTGACCTGGTTATTTCATGAGTCCCAGAACAGAAATCAAACCTAGCTAACAATTCCTCCCCTGAAATAATATATTTCCTGTAATAAGCAAGGAAGGTAGTGTATTAAGGGGAAAAAGAATGACACAGACTACACTCCCAGGCAAAACACGGACACACAACAACAACGGACACACAACAGACTACCCTTTTCCCCAGACAGATTAGATAATCAAGTTTTTAGAACTAGAACAGAAAGTTCCTGTGGAATATTGGTCAGTCAGTCTGTGATGTGTTACTAATGGAGAAAGTATTTTCTTACATCATGTTAATATACACAGTTTTTAAACAAAGAAGCAACCATATCACATTCTAAGTGGAGCCAGAATCCCTCTGCAATATATTTCATATTTTATGCAGAATGCTTCTGAAATCCAGTGTTATATCTACTTAACTACAATGCAAATAAACTTGAAATACTATTTTCTTCATCCCAAGTCTCTAAAGGAACATGACTGGAGAAGGCCTATTTTCAAAGGCTTTCTTATCACATTATTGGTGCCTCCCCCTGCATGGTATTACTTAGCAAAACGAGTAACAAGGCAATTTGTCTGGAAAGGAAGGGTCTAGTCAGCAGTTGTACTGGGGCTAGCTAGGAAATCCCTTCCTTCAGAATCATTCCTAAAGTCTTAGGAAAAGTTGGAAATATGTTAGTGATGTGTGTAAGGCAGCAGCAGGCACTGTCCTCTTCTCAACTGTCATAAATACCTTTAACAGAAATCAAGACAGAAGAGCTGACACTGCTTTAATTTGCAGTGAAAGAACCCTCACATTCAGCTGTGACAAAGCCAAACCCCGTGATCTAGAATACGGATCAAATGCCTTTGCTGACTACACAGAAAGAAGACTTCTCTGAGAAGACCATGTCCATAGCCAGAACATCAGGTTACTAAAGATAATCAATATTCAAATTTCTCCACAAAGCAGACAATTAAGTGTGGCATTAAATTTGTAATTTTTAAATCATTCAACTGGATTAACTTTAGGGGATTAAGATTCAGCAAACACCATGATACAGAATACAATTACTTGGGGAGAATTCTTTATTCTACAAAGACATCATATGGTTCTTTCTAGACAGTTATGGTAATGGCATTAAAAATTGATAATTTGTTGTGTATCCAAGGAACACTTTACCTATTCAAACAGCTGCTAGGCTGTGTTGTTTTCTTTCAATTTTTTCTTTAGCTGATTTATTTCTTGATCTCTCTGGAGCAATTCAAACTGTTTTTCACGAAGCTCATCTTTAGAATGCTGGAGTTTCTTCTCTAAGCTCTCAATCTTAACAGAAAATGCAATTAAATCAGAGCAGGTACTTTACTGAAATCAGGACAATCAAAAAAACAAAAATCACCCCAAACAAAATGTCGTGGTTTGGCCTCAGACGGCAACAAAGAGCCAAGTGCCGCTCTCTCGGGCCTTCCCAATACGGGAAAGGATCGGAACAAAAAGGCAAAACTTGTGGGCTGAGACAAAGGCAATTTAACACAACAGCAAAAGGAACAAGAAAACAACAACAGTAACACGGATAAAGGAATATACAAACACGATTACGGAACCGCCGCTCACCGACCGGACCCCGGACGCCCCAGCCCGCTCCACGCGGCGACTTCCTGCCCCCTTCCCCGGCAGCTGAGAGTGGGCACGGCTCCCATGGGATGGAATACCTGTGTCCCTGCCGGAGCCTGGGGAGAATTAACTCTGTCCCCGCCGGAACCAGGAGACAAAACTTACAAATACCATCAGTATTACCTCTGACGTTGGATTCCCTTGGCCATTTCTTATTTTATTTTGTCAACATTTTCCTTTATTAAAACAGCAGTTTGGGAGCTATTATCATATCAAGTAAAAAAAAAAATGCATTTTCATTTTTATACTGGTATTTACCTGCAAAATTTTTAGTTTTAATTGCCAAACATAAAGCATTTTTGCTGATACGTTGAGGTACTCCCTTCCCTCTCCCTACAATAAAGAACTAGTTTTATTCTTCTAGATTAAACCTGGCCAGCTGTTGGGCCCTAGGACCAGACCTTCTCACAGAATTAGCTGCCCTTTGTTAGGGAAACTGGGTTTTTAATTTAAGCAAGAATTACCTGTTTATTGCATTCCTTAATTTCTAATACTGACTTCTCTAAATTGCACTCCAATTGAATTATTTGTTGTTCCATTTCTCCCCTATGTTCACGAACTGTCATATCCAACTGTGTAATCTAGAGGTAAAAAGGAAGAAAATGAGTTATTTTATTTTGAACTAGTATGCAGATTTTAAGAAGCAACATTACAAAATGCAACAGCAAAAGGAATGAAACTAATCCTTCGTAGTCTGAAGAATATTCTCTCAAGCAGTCAATATAAAAATGCACTCTAGCTGTCTCATTTAAAAAGTTGGGGACAAACAGAAAGAGAAAAGGAGAAAAAGTCCATAACTGAGTTTGGCCTTCAGATACACAGAATAAAAACCTAGTTCTCATTTTAAATGGAATGTAATGAGTAGCCTAGCATACTAATCCATCTTGTTAGAAAGCACCAAGTTTTGCCAAAGCAAAGAAAATCTTATTGCTTTGATGAATTCCTGGAGCCGCTCACAGGGTATTGCGGCAAGAGTGTATTGGAAGGTCTGGCCTCCTTACAGTGCCAGTTCCTTCAACAGGTTTTGGGGTGGTTTTTTTTTCTGNTTTTTTTGTGGTTTTTTTTTTGTTTGTTTGTTTTTTTTAAATCCTCTCCCCTCCTCCTCTCTGCTTCTCAAGTATTCTTGGATACAAAGGCTGGTAACTCCTGCAGGAAGTATCTATTAGAAGGCTAATTATAAGTGACAGAATAATAGTTTTTGCATGATGGGTATCAAGTCCTGAAGCCAGACCAAAAGACTGAAAATATTTCAAGCGAGCTACAGAAATTTATTCACAACAAAGATACTGTTTCGTATTTAGAGGCTGCTTTAGAGCTAATCAAATATGCTCCGGTGCAAACACAGAAAGGAATCTGTCATCTCCAAGCACACTTCAGTGCAGATCTTCCCTTTGTGTTATCAAACATCAAGATGGCAACAGCTGTCCTATAACTTTATCGCTAAGAAAGAATTATGGCACAGGTTTGCATGAGGTTTCTGTTCTATGTAAACAGTAAACAGTAATCTGTGGTCCCTTAGGGGAGCACAACCTGATTTTCCTGGTACTATAAGGCTTCAGTAACCTAGAGCTGGTTTTGAGGTTGACACTGTGGCTATATTAACAGTACAATTTGGAACGATCTGTGCAGACAGTTAAACTTATAAAAAGTCTGCCAGGTTATCTACTACATAACAGGATAATTATCAGTAACATACTTAAAGTGATCTGACCTGAGCTGCTCTTTGTTTCAGTTCCCAATTCCTTTCTTTCAGTGCATGGTCCATGTCAAGGAGTTCTTGGTTTTTGTCTTCAATTTCTCCCTTGCAATACCTGCAATTCTCTTATGTTTAGTTACTTAATGCACATTTAGTTGCTTAGCTTCAAGTACCAGCTTGAAAATCATGAGATCTATTACTTACTTAAAAAAAAGTGAATCAACTAATTGATTGCAAAAAAACCAAACCCAAATGGAATAATTCTGTTGACTATATTCCAGGTGGAAATTTCCAATAACTTAATTATTCAAGTTATTTAATTGGTTATCAAAACAACATGTTCTTAAAAAAAGAAAAGTATAGAAGAAAGTATCATTAGTTTATGGTCAGAAAGGTAACTGGACAATTTCACTATAAAAGAAAGTAATTCCTCTTACAGTTATTTCACAACTTTGGGATTCAGAAAATAATTTTAGCAGATTTTAAAACAGAATTCCCAATAAAGAATAGAGCACCACTTTTAGAAGTTAAAAGTGAGCTGAGGAGCTACTGCATTAAGTTATCTTACAGCCACAAGCCACCTAAAAATTATAGAGAGCTGCTAAGAAGATGCAAAAAGACCATCCAAACTATTCCTAAGGAAAAACTAACACAACTAAGTTTTCACAATGGAAAAGATACCAGGTTACCTGAGCTCAGTTGTTAGATCCATGATAGCAACATGTTTCTCCTGCAGAGAAGACTGTGCTTTCTGTAATGCATCTTGCAATTCCTGAAGCTGTGTTAAAGTGATTTTTAATTCTCCATGGGCATTCTCTAACGCAGATTCCAATTCTACTATTTTCTGTAAGGCTTCCCTGTGGGAAGTCTCACTTTGAAGCAGCTTATCTTCTAAATCATTCACTATTTTACATACACACACAAACACAAAACACAAAATGTTTAATCATCAGTTAAGTCAGGGTCTTCATGCAACACCACTGTGTACTAGCACTTGTCATATCCAATTTTCAGTATCGCTATTTTTAGCAAAATCTAGAAAAACAGTGATTTCTGAGGTTATACCGCAACCTTTTCATGTCACTTAAGTCTCTGCTGTTTTTATTCAGCTCATAATCTATAATTGACTTCAAATATGAGGATGTACCTAAAAACATTTGGCCAAGGAGAAAGTACAGAGACAACATAGTAACTGAATATGTAGTGCTATGGAAAATGCAAGCAGAATTGGTAGTAAGCCTCTGGTTTAAAATAATGGTAAAATTAAATGGCGGAGTAGGGGTTGGAAAATTTGATATTTCCATAGACTCACTTGTGTTTGTTTTAAAGAGCTGAATTTTTGTAAATAGCATATGCCCTTATTAAATCTATGTGTCTTGTTTGATTACCACATTAAGAATCTGCATTACCAGTTTACAGGGAAAACTACTTATTCATTTCATTTGGGATAAAGGTACATCCCACAATCGTGAGAATTTGCAAAGGTAGGTTAAAAAAAAGTTTGTGGGTGTGGGCTTAGTTGTTTGTGCTTTGTTTTTTTTTTCTTTCTTTTAAAAAATATGAAATTACCAACACATTTTAAAAAAACCAAAAAGAACAACCCCTCCATCAAAATTATAATATTTTTACTCTTGTGTACTTGATTATAAAACAAGGGAAAAAGCAAAAATGTCTAATCCATTACATATGGAGAAATACCATGATAAAAGGAAGCCTGAGAAACAAAATAGCAGTTACCCGCATTTGCCTTTTCATTGAGCTCTGATTGTGCTTCTTCCAAAGTAATATCCAACTGATTTATCTGCATTGCTTTGTCTTCACCATCTCGTTTTAATTGCTCTACTTCTTTTTCCATACCAGTAAGTTCATTCTTGCACTGATCCCTCTCCAATTTAATTTGTCTAAAGAGAAGAAGCAACCAGAACAAAATGAACCCTGTAATAACAAAAGCGACATACGTATCTATCTCCTTACATGCTGTAAGACAACAAGTATTTGTGAATAAAATAGGAATTAAAAAAGTCATGTTAAGTAGGCTTTTCTCACAATAAAACAGATATTCTTTAAGACTAACAAGCCCTCCTAGAATCTACTATCTAGAATTACAAGCAACTTGATATATTTATGAATTGAATTGCATTATGAAGTGCCACCTTAAGGTTAAATAGGTTGCCGGGACATGCATTAATTCTGTTGGAAGTTTGTATCAGAAACTCATGCCTCTGCTAGTTAGAAACTTCCCTTCTGATTTCCAGTCTGTGCTCATATTGAGACTGCATTGTATGACTACATAGCTGAATACCATTTCAGACTGCAATCTTCTTATTGATATGTCTATCCGCAGAATATATCTCTGTTGTTCTAAACCTACCTGATTGTACTGTTATGTTCATCCACCTTCTGTCTGTTTAAATCTGCTTCCTGAGCAGCTAGGCGAAGTTTCTCCTCTACCTTTCTCAACTCCTCTTCTGCATATGCTTTCTGCTTCTGAAGCTCTTGTTCCAAATTGGATACCTATTTAAAACAGCATTTAAAAAGTGTTGGTACTCTTAAATTACATACTAAGGAAATAAACATCCTTGTCTTGCAACTCACATAGAGAGTTTTAACACAATGGATTGCTTTATAGTCTAAAATTTCATATAATTTAAGACTAGAACTTTGCAGTTACATTTGAAAGACAAATATATATATTTCTAGTAAATACAACAAGATTCAACTTTCTGAATTTTAATACACCTTTAACTGCAGTCTAGGTTTTTCCAAGTACTTAGCCACTCTTACGCTAGCTAGTTTCTAGTAGCACAGAACCTGGTTTAAGACAAAACAAACCATTAAACTCTATTGTAAATATATCTAAAATAATAACTATCAACTCAGTTACCAAAGAAATATTCAGATTTTAAAGGTATTACAAAAACATACATAAAAGCATTTAATTGTCTCTCTGTATGTAGAGACTTCTCACCATACTGTACCTGTTTTTCAAGTTTAATTTGATTATCTTCTAGCTCCCCATTTCTAATAGTTTCTTGCTGTAACATTTGCTGATGATGATGCAAAGTTTGTTGTAGGAGAATATTTTGTACACTTGTGTCCTGAATATTCTGATCTTTTAGTTTTATTTCTTTCTGCAAATAATGAACCTGAAAAGACATTTATTTTCCATTACAGTAAAACACTTCTATTTGTATTTGCATCAGCTATTCTCTTCATTCTTAATGAGCACAGAATTATACCTATGATTCAATAAAACTTCTGGCTCCGAATTTAGTTGCATTACAGTTTCAACAGTACACAACACATCTCATTATGCTTTATAAAGTGAGGAAAGAAGCAACTTGTCAGCCCCAGTTTTTGACTTCTTGCTTTATAAATATACCTAAACTAGTCAATATTTTAAAAACATATATAACAAAGATTTTTCATTTCTAAATTACTGAACTACTTTTCTTTCTGTCACTACTCTTACTTTATTTCTCACAAAGTCCTTGTTTTCCCCTTGGGATTTTTTTCCCAGTCCTCCCCTTTATTTCTTCCTGCCTCTATAACAATAGTTGTGCCAACAAAACCAGGAACTCTGAGTGCCTAACTTGTCGCATGTTGAATGGCCTGATTTATCAGTGATGAATCCACAAATTTTCTGAAAAAGGGAAAGGTTCTTTAAAAAAAAGAAAAAAAAAATCACTAACTGCTCACCGCAAAGTGGAAGTAGTGACTGTCACTTACATATGAAAACATTGCTCAAAATTACAAAGCCTCACTTGCTACCCTTGAGTTTCACACAGCATCCAGTCTCTTCATATGCAGTATAACAACAACAGATTTTAGGGCTTAGAAAGCAGCAGTAAATATCACAAGCTTATGCCTAATACAGGCTATAGATTTCCATCCAGTTACTCCTGCACAGGGTCTAGTAATCTCTGGTTGACTAAAGCCTATCTCTCAGCAGGCAGGGCAGCACTGACATCAACAGCCTACTATGATAATTAGTTCATGTCGTTAGTCAACCCCATAAATAAAAATTCATGCTAATAATATTTAAACTTAATTCTTTCTTGCTTTCATGTAGTACTGGAAATTACGATAAAACTCAGGGGCTTGAAGTAAAAACTTTCTTATGCCCAGGACTTCTTCCCCATCAAGGAGGGGAAGAAGGGTGGACTTGAAACACAAATCAGTTACATGCACTGAAGTTTATATTGCAATAGTGTGCTCTCCATTTTTTTTTTCCAAGATAATGCTTTCTTTCACTTAATTCTGATTTTGTTACTTCTCTCAACAATTCATTCATCTTGGCACTTATTTTCCCTGAGCTTATGCAGTGTTTCTTAGTTATGATTTTCCCCTTTACCCTCACAAAATATATAGTCTTTTCCCAGCTTACTTCTAGTCACAGTTGCTGCTGCAAATGGTTTGTATCTTATTTCACAAACTTTTAGATTAAATCATTCATGATTAAATCATAACAAGTGTTCTCTGTAATACAGAAGAGTTTTTAAAACAAGCTGTTACCTCTTCAGACTTTTTTTTGAGCTGATTTTCAAACATCTCCTTATTTTCTTGTGACTGACTCAAATACAGCGCAACTTCTTCCTTACATAAGTCTAGTGCTGACTCAAGTTGTCTCACCTAGTTGAATGCAATAGATTACTTAAAATCGCATGGTATGGTTTTTATTAACTAGTCTAAAAAAGTGTTAAAACACACGTTTGTGTAAAACGTCTGAAATGCTACATTTTTTTCTAAAGTATTAAAATGGGCATGGAAGTTATAATAAGCTTAAAAACTGTAACAGTACTCAGAAATTAGAATTATTTGTGAAATTAAATTACAATACTTTAGACTGTGTTTAAATCAGATGAGACTATCAGTCAAGAGAAGATATTCTAGTATTTGTCAGTAGGTAGAATTTGTCAGTAGCTAGTAGCAAACATATGCCCAATACCAAATCATTAGTCCACCACATTTTATTCCATATAGAATTGTATAAATAAATTTGGAATGAGCATCGCATGTGAGTTGTGGCAAGTCTTTTTCAAAAATAATATTCTGATCTTAATAAAATTCCTCTCAGAAAGCTACTAAACAGCATTTTTTTCCTTTCTGCACTGATAGACAGTGTCTGCGGTCTACCAAAAGGGAAAGGAAAAGCTTTTAGCAATGTCAACACTGTTAATCTATTTTACCCTTTTACTATTAATTTCAATTTGAGTAATCTCTGAAAAATTTCTTATAATCTTGAACAGATAAAAATTATAATGAACAAACCCCCAGATGTCTTAAACCATAGTAAACTTAACTGGTTTCAATGCTAAGACTTTTCTCAACAACAAGAATTATGGCAAATTTAGCTGCAGCTTGGCTAATGTCTTCTTTCAATGCTACCAGTTTTCTAAACCATATTGGATTGTACAACTCTCTCCCCACCCAAATCAAGAGCTTTTCGAAAAGAAGCAATAATAGGTCCTAATTTAAAATCTCTGGAAAACATCCCAAATACTACAAAGCCACTTGGAGTGAAAACTGGTCTAATACAAGTTCAGAAAGAGCATGCTACCAGCTAAGTCCCCAGTATCTTCTCCTAGTGATATCCTGAAGATTTAATACCATTTGAAACCTGACTGTGATAAATCACACCATGGCAATCGTTTATTAAAATACTATTGCAAGTCCTGCATGGAAAATATTTATCAGGCAAACACTAGGAAGAGGTATAGATGGCTAAAAACATGACCAATATTATAATATCACATATGTCTAAAATATAAGTCATATCTAGAGCAAAATACTACAGAACTTTATCTTTTTTAGACAACGTTTTTACTTTAAGAGTACAACAAGCACAAATCTGCCCGAGTTGTAACTACAGTAATTTTATAAAGCAATTATGCATTGCATAATCTCTTACTGCAAGTTTCACCGTACTTTTAATTAAAAAAGAAAAAATGCCAAGACTTCAGGCTAATGACTTCTGAAATATTTGTGTGAGACAAATTTCTATAAAGCAGCCTTAATATAGTTTTTCTATAGAGGATAAAAGGAAATACACCATTACTGCAAACTTGAAAACAATTAGTTGAAAATTACAAAGAGCTTACTAACTTTGATTGTTTCTTCTGTTAACTGACTTTTCAGCACCTTCAGTCCTTTATCTTTCTTGACATTTTGATTTTCCATTTCCTGTTTGTACATATATTTTTATTCAAGATAACAAAGTGTAAATATAGTAACAGTAATTTAACTAATAAAAGCTCATACTAAGAATATGGGAAAAAAAAAATAGATCACTGTATTTAAAACACAATTGCTTGTACACTCTATTTGTGTATATCGTACTCTGAAGCGAGTTTTGTTCCTGATAGTTGTCCCTTCATATTCTGCAGCAGCAGGAATTATTAAAAGAATAAAACATTGCCATAATAGAACATTCTTGGTTTTCCACCTAGCGCAGAATAGATGAAATTGTTCTTTATCCAGATCTCTTTCCTTTGATTAGAGTGAGAAGCCCAAGGGGCAAACCAGAGGCATAAACAGAATGCTGAGACAAAAAATAATGAAAGGTCATTAAAGCTTGTACAACATATAGTAGTAGTAGCTGGGGACTACACTAGATCCAGTCAATTACTCAAACAAGAATTAAGAAGCAAAACCATAAATATCTTTAATTTTCTTCAGTTTTTCCCATGTGTTTATGGAGACGCTTTTCATCATTATTGGTCACTTGTTTGATTTGCAGTTAAACAAAGTCAAGAGCCAACTTTACCTCTCTGCTTTCTATCAGCAGCCCATCTAATGATTCGATGTGATGCTGTTTATGTATAACATCTTGTTGCAAAATAGATATTATTTTCTCTTGTTCAGTGAATTGTTGATGTTTCTTCTCCAGCTGTGTCTGAAGCTGTCCATAAGTAATTAATGGTTTATTATTTTAATAAGCTTTTTCAGGGAATTTGTGCATCTAAATATGTCATTCAGTTCTATTCACTCATCACTTTAAGAATGAAAAGTAAATACAATCCTGCCATCAGCAGTATTGCAGAGTCTTAAAAATATCGAGACATCCAAATGCTTAATATTTTAAAGCAATGGGAGAATCAAGAGCATGAGAGCAGGCAGAGTGTAATTGCCTGTCATCAGCCAAGACAGAAAGCCATGCATACGTTCTTTAGTAAAAGATGACAAGCTTCTTGAACAGATAGAAGTAGCCATGGTTATGTTTCTAATCACGTGAAGCAACAGAATTCTTCTGTAAAGACTGAAAAGCTTACCACCAGTTCTCCCTGAACACAGGTGCTCATAAGGCTCAGGCTGGCAGAGGTTCAGCAAATGAGAGAATATTGTTAGAAGCAGTCATGGTTTAACCCCAGTAGGCCCTATTTCTCTTCAGTTGAGCAGAAAACAGGATATGAATATCTCAGAGGGAAATCATGAGATTGCATAGTGTTAAATGAAAAATTAACTAAAAAAATTAAATCAGGAAATGCAGGGAGAAGATATAACTTTTTAATTGAACATCAGCCTCAAAATTACTAAAAAGACAAAGAAATTAACATAGGAAAAAAGTTACCAAGTAACTTGTATCACTCATACATACTAGCACACAAGGAAGGTCTTACTAGTTCAATCTGTTTCTCCATCTCTTTGTGCTGCTCCAAGTGAACCAACTTTGCTTTTTCAAAAGCAGAAATTATTTGCTCATGTTCTTCGCTCATAGTTGTTTCCAACTCATGAATGCGTCTGTTTTTTCCCTAGGAAACAGCAACAACAAAAAGGACTTAATAAAAATATTTAGCTATGATATTAAACAGCATTTTATTTGATGATAGAGTTCCTAGATTTCATAAAAGAACAACACAGAAAATACTGAAGTTATACACAGCATGTTTCATCTCAAAGGATGTCACAACTATAACGTAGGTATAGAATGCCGCTAAATGCAGCCACTACACAGAGACAAGGTGTCTGCCAAAGTGGACTGCTGGCACAGATTACAGCAACTGGAGCAAGGATGTTCTGACAAAGACAAAAATGAATGCCACATACACATGGATAGATGGAATCTTTAAAATGCAGGTTTCCATTTGAAAGGGACCACATAAATAGTTTCTTTTTCTAGCAACCTTAGATCCCTTCTCAAAACTCAAAAAAAGTTTATATAACAATACCCAGGCCAGAATTCACAGTGCTCCAAGTGTTAGGTCACTTTCTTCACTTACTACCATTTAGAAGACTTTTTTATGCACGTCTACATGTATTTCACTGAAACAAATGGCAATGCTACGATCAATTTCAATAGGACCAGATTTTCATTGCACATATCACCACAAGGAAAAATTAACATGTCCATTAATAACTTACCATCTTCAAAAGCAGGAAAAAAGCGATGTTTTATTTGAAACAAGATTCAGTTTTTAAAAACTGTCTAAAAACTGCAGATTGTTTAGCAGATCTAAAAGTCTATCCATTTTGAATACATGGAATAATACTGTTTTAACTTAAACTTTAATCTCCATTGATGTCTTTTTACATAGATGTAGTTTCTCACTCAGAGCATTTTACCATGAGTTCTTGTTCCAGCTCAGTATTTCTTGCTGCAGCAGCTGAATAAGCAGTAGTCTTCTCTTCCAACTGCTTCTCAAGTGCAGAAAGTTGAGAAGATTTCTTTGTTATCTGAAATTAAATATGCCACAAACCAGCACGAAGACAACTGTTTCAGGTTTATTCTATTCTTTGTATATACATTCTTACCACCAATGTCATTTCAGCTACTGCTATTTCCTAGTATTTTTAATTATTTATTTATTTGTTTGTTTATTTTTGTATGATCTATTAAACTTTATTACTCACAGAGAAGAATTCAGGACAATTTACCTCAAATGTATCCAATCCATGATAATTATCAGTGCCATATGAGTGAATTAGCTATTACAGATCTATAACATTTATGGCCATTATTAGGAAATGCCGCAATCCTATTATGCTGGAATTCTATAAACACACTAGCACCAGAATGTAAACATTAGCACTTCAACTTACTCAACCAAGGAAGAGTGGTTAACTTGAAGCTTAATTTCTGTCATGACTCTGGTAATGATATTAATCTCTGGCAACTGTACTAACATTTAATGAGGAAAAGTACAACTGTTCCTTCAACATCGATTTCTTAAGGTTACACATTGATTCAGCCATACCACAGCAACAAGACTGTGCATAATTTTCCACATAACAAACCAAAATAGTAGTAGTAAAGCCCACTAACTACATCAGCTTTAAAACAAGATTTCTGACAACTAACAAATTAAGGCTGTTATCTTTTAAGCTTTTATGCTTGCTCAAAAGTTTATTTCCAATTTTTCTAAAATAAGCTGGATTTTAAAGTTAAGATGGCAATTGCAGTTTTTCCATAACTATTGTCTGAACTATCTTTGATTACTGAAGTAAACAAAAAGTGACATATTTTTTCAGTGCTGCTAAAAACTTACTTCTCTCTCTAAGCTACTAGTTTTTGAAGCCTTCTTCAATAGGTCTTCCTGTATGACTTGGAACTGACTGGCTCTCTGAGCCATGCTGGTCTTCAAAGAAGAATTCTCATCATCTGCTTTTGCCAGTTTAGTGCGTAACGCTTCTATCTCTTTCTGGAATCTTTGCCTGTCCTTTTCAAATTGTTTGCTGATGAGTTCCAACTGTTGACATTTTCTCCTCTCTCAAAGCAGAAAAAATAAAGATTAATTTATAAAAGAACATACAAACTAGCACTCAAGCAAATAATCATACAAACCAAAGAGAGAAGAAATATAATTTAATGACAACATATTGAACTAACACATATAGTATTCAGAGACAAGACTGTTTATTTTTTCCCTGTAATATAACTGAAAGCTGTGACAAACAAAGAAACAAAAAAACCCCCGTCAAACAAACAAAAAATTTAAGACAGCATCATTATATAGGTGCCCTGAAGTAATTTCATGGAGCAGTCCTAACAGTAATCACAGAAGCGATTGCAGAAATCCTGCAACAGCAGGATATGAAGAAAAGAATCAAAGAAAATGTGTACGCCTTAGCATAACCTGCATAGAGAAAAAAATACATGGTTCTATTTCAACACAACTCATAGCTTGGATATTGCTGAACAACTAACTTAACTAGCAAAAGGAAGAAGAATATTGTGTCTTGAGAACATGCCAATTTCCAGAATTCCAAGGTGGCAAAATGCTCCCTATTCAACCAAACCATAACTATTGGCTCACAGAGATATATTAAGAAAACCACTATAAAAACTATGTAAACCCCACCAAAACCCACCTATTCTGTGTATTAATCAGACAGAACTGCACAGCTACTTTGGTAGGCTTACCTCCTTGACTTGTGATCAATTTGACAGGCTCCATTTCCAGGCCACATAACCTGCTATTTTCTTGTCCTTCATTATCATTAGAAAGATGCCCAGCTCCATTACAGATAGTTAAGTTTGCACGAGGCTTTTGAATTTCTGCTTCTTTCATTGACAGTTTAATGCTATTATAAAGGAGGAGACAATTATTTAACATTCTTTCTACATGCTAGTTCCAATACTATCTTATTACCTGCCTATTCTTGCCGCAATTCAGTAACCAGAAAGTTATACCTTAGATCTGCAATCAAAGGTTTATTTGATTCACAAGATTCAGAGGGAGCTTCCTTTGTTGAGGAACTGGATAGCTGGTGTTTCAAGTGGTGCCATTTAAACTAAAAGTTAAGGGAAAACCAAGATCAATCCAAAAAAATTGACTTTTTATTGATTCACAGCATGATTAATTCATGTGTTATACTAGCGTATAAAACTCAAGACACATATGCCAGGATGCTAGAAGTGTGGATAACTTGATCTTTAAAATTATTCTCAAGGAACTGCTTGCAGAACGCTGCAGGATTGTCTCACATTAGTAGAAACTATAGGCGTTAGGGCCCTCTGACACTGAGCCTATTCCTTTAGATATCTTTGTACAGGTACTGAGGCATGAAAATCTTTGCTGTGAAAAATTAAGTAAATGGAGATACTATCAGTAATTGCGCATTTTGAACTTCTCACATCATGCTTCCTTTCAGATTTTGATGACTGATTTAATACCATTTTCTCCTCAAATTACAGAACACTTCTAAGTATTCCATTAATCTTTCAAATAAACGCATATGATCACAAGAAGCCAAAACAACATTTTTGTACGAAATTACTGTATTGTCTTCAGCAGAGGTCACCTTTGCAATTCCAAAATCACACAGACAGCATACTTCCGATTTTGTTTTCATTACAGCCACTCACATATACTTCAAAAATAAGATATCTGATGCAATCGGTACTCCTGACCTCATATGTGTCTCTAGCCCTTCCTACAATTTCTCCAGTAACCCCAATCAGTTCACAAATGTAGCTTTTTTGGGGTTTTTTTGTTGGTGGTGGTGGCGGCTTGTGGGGGTTTTGGTGGGTTTTTTGGTTTGGTTTTTTTTTTTTTTTTTTTGGTTTGGTTTTTTTTACACGACTCTTCCAATCACTCAGTTTAGCGATAAACTTCGCCGGCACAAGGTTCAGGCTTATAAACCAGGGTTCATCCTGATAAAACATTTCATTTGCAGTCAGGGAAGGTGTACCTTTCTCTTTCCCAGCAACTAAATGTTCCTACAAACATCTCTCCTGCTCTAGTTTCTTCATTGCTGAGGTTGACACATCAACTCTGGCTGTGTGACACAATGTGTCTACCATATGGGAAATGTCATACTGTTCTAAAGAGAAGCAGCTCAGCGTCATGTAATAGGACATCATCACGTTTTAGATAATATACCTATATCTGAGCAATTAATACATAAAACATAGAAATGGAAATTGTAATTTTAAATGCTTGCTGGTTAATCCATTTCAAAGCACCTATTCCTTGTTCTTGAATGAGAAGACAGAAGGAAAATATTTAAATTAAGAAAACATTTCACCCATGCATCTTGAAAACCAAAGATATTTTGCTCAGATTATTTCTCAAGAACAGGATTTCCATGTAATGTTGCTTAGAATCGTTTAAGACACATAATACAATTTGTAAGGATGTATCAGTTACAGTACCTCTTCAGATGTACTTAGAGACAACTGGGAAATAATGGTTTCTAGTATGTTGAGCTCTTCCCTTGAATCCTCAATTTCCTGGTGGCATAATTTCAAGCGGTTATGTTGCTGTGCAGTAAGTGCTCTCAGCTCTGCGTTTTCACTTATTAGAGCATTCTTCTCTTTAAGTACTATTTCTTTTTCACTAAGTTCATTCTCAAGCTCAATGATCTTCTGATCAGACTGAGTCAGCATTGATATCATTTCAGTGTTCTTTGCCTCTAGAGTCTTAATTTCTTCTTTTGTGCTATGATTCTCTTCCTTTAATTGCCTAAAAAAAGTATGTCCATTTAAAAGGTATAGCTTAACATAGAGAAGTAGACTAGGATTTTCATTATTAAAAGTACGAGGAGAACACACCATAACTGTACTGTTTTACTAGTTTACCTGTCAAAATCTAGGGTTAGCTCTTTACAAAGGGTAGAAAAGTTTTCACTGCTTTACTAAGCCTACACTGTTCTTAAGGACCAAGATGCAAACTGCTATCAGCAGTAAAAGTAAAGAATAAACTAATATTCATTCTTAAGCAACTTAATAAAGTTTTAAGCACTACCAGCAGAGTCACTGGTAGGAAAGAGATCAAGGTGGCTTGCTGAAGCTAAGGTAATTTAAGAACAGAAGAAAATAACTACATAACTATATCTAAATTGACAATGGATGAAGGTAAGTACTGAGCTAGTCAAACATTCTGCTACTAACAAGAGAGAGAGGGGTCCTATTTCTTCTCTCCCCTCATATCTGACTGTACAGTGAGACAATTACATTTTTAGGCCATGACAAATTATTCATTTTTTAAAGTACCTTCTGATTTAGCAAACTGAATTAGCTTGGCAAAGGTCCTGATGAGTGCCAAACCCAGTGGAAGTTAGCAGAGAAAAGAGGGCAGACTAGGGTCAAGACCCCAATCAGCAGGAGGGAGCCATTAAACAGGCTCACGCTAGGGTAAGGGCACTCACACACTGCCCACCCTTGCCAAAATGGCCTAAAGAACAATTGTTAATACAGGAATGTGGGTGTGGATGGGATACCCAAAACACATGTGAATGGGATACCCAAAACTGTCTGAGATGTTCATCCAAACCTAATAATGCTAAAGACAACCAGCTGATAGTCATCTTCCCTCATTAATGAGGGAATTACCAAAAGACTTCTGAAACAAAGTCAGATTCAGCTTGACAAAGACACACACAAGGAGCATAGAAATTTTTTAACAGTGGGAAAGGACCCTGGAGTTGAAATAGAGTAGCAGTCAAAACCTGGTTTGACACTGGCAGAAGTTCCAGCCAGCATCAAAACCTCTGTTCAGGCCTGAGTGCAGCCTCCCCATTGGATGCCAAGTGAATCCTTCATTCTAGCTAGGGACTGACAATATGGTGTGCAACAAGTAGGGACTCATACCTGGTGGTGTAAATGAACTCACAGGGTGCTTTCTCACTGGCAGGTACATTGGCAGGCTGCAGGCAGCAGAACAGCTATACATAAAGCCAGAGGTCCCACGTCTCCCGCTGAAGCAGCGTGCGAGCAAGGGAACCTATGCTCTCAGAAGGCTTGTGGGGTGTTGCTCGTTACTGTGAATATGTGGCAGCGTGTCGGATTAGAACTTTTAAGGATTAGTTACAGAACAGAATTTAGAAATTTGTAAGTGTATGCTAATATTTTTTACCTGTTTAGTATTATGGTTTGTCTGTTGTATTGCTGATATTGATCTTAAGTGTTCATTGATGCTGGTCCTGATTTGATTTGAACTATGTGAATTGAGCAGCGTGTTCACAGTGACAGTTGTAACATGCAATTTATTCTCAAGTAAGTGTACAGAGATTTTTAAAAGCCTTTGCGTTACCTTAATTGCTCTTCTAGGATGTCTAGATCCTTTCTGTAGCTGACACACGTTTCATTCAACTTCTTGTTTTCTTTTTCACAATTAATTAAACGTTTTCCCAAGACTATTTCTTCAGCTTTAACCTTAAAAAGCAATTTTTTTTCATTACTGTACAACAATAATCCATGGCCAACAGGCTTTTTTAAAAGAATACTATAAACACTATGCTGTTTCTTTTTTTCTTTCTGATAAGCCTGTAGGTCACTGCTCACTGTTGTGAAAAGGAGAGGGGCAAAGTTTTCTTTTTTTCTCTGCTATGTGGGGAAAAAAGTAATATTATTTTGGTTTAATATTTTAGGGCATATTTGTGGTTGGAAAGCAGGAAAGAAGGAAAGAAGTCTAATCAAATAAATATTCTCTGTAAGAACTAACTGTCTCAGGCATGTATTTTCTCCTCCCAGAAGGCAGGAAGCATTAACAATTCTGACCACTGGAACTTTGAGAGGTGACTTCATTTTCATCTTAGCTCTTCTCTAGCTCATGTTTCATTTAACAGGTTACACAGATCGAGTCAAAAGAGTTCTTTAAAAGGGATCATATATACTCTTAAAATGTAAAATTCCCAGCTGGCAAGCAAAAGACAGAAGAAACAGCAGCAGTATTAGGATACCTCAAAGATGCAGACTGTCCAGGTTGTGTGAAGACAGTTTAAAACTGTATAACTGAAGTTATCACCATAAACAGTTGCTTACCCTGTCCCACCTCTCTTAGGACTTTGCCACCAACAAGCAGAAAAAGTTGACCCGCTGGTGAACCCACTGCTGTTTGCTGTCCAGCTTACTGAAAGAAGCAAAATCCTAATAGCATGGCAAAAACAAGTGAAGAAAAAACTCTTACCTTTTCTAATTTTTCAGTCATTTTCTCTTTGTACTTTTTGAAAGCTCTTGTCAGTTCCTCTGTGTTCAACAAAGCTTCATTTCTTTGCTGTTCTGCTCTGCAAAGAAGCATACCAATTTTAAAAATCACAAATTTCAGTCATTATGTAACTATCTCCTCCAGTTACTAAAAACAACTACTAAATTAATTGCTCCAGGTAACTTCTTTTCCTCTTCCAACTTTCCAAGGCATAGATAAAAAGTTTCACATGAGGCATAAATTAATCTTAAATATCATTTTTGCATATTAACATAAACAAAATTCTAGTAAGACTAAGAATGTAAAAATAAACGCTTTTGATTCCCCTTCAAGAAGACTTTGATTCAAATCATCCTCCTGTCCCTACCAGTAAAAGCCTGTTTTAGGGACTGCGATAGCGTGCATGATAAGGAAGCAGAAGATAGCAGTGCTCCTTAAAATCCAAACTGCTTAATGGGAACCAGAAAAGATTTTGATACTGAAGGAGCTCTCATGATGGAATTATGGTGAGACTGACAGGACCTAATCAAAAGATAAATTATTTGGAGGACACTGGAGAGGTGGCATCAACAATAGCAAAGGAAGCTGAGACTGGGATGATATCAGGTGAGCAACTGTTCAAAGCAGCAACCCAGAATGCCTACTATTTTGCTTTACTACTCTATGCCTCTGTCCCTTTTTTACTTTCCCCTATCATTACTCACTAGGGAAGAAGTTGGAACAGTAACCATGGGACAGCATAGGTATGCAGTCTGTTCAGGACACCCACCATAGGCACACAAAAATTACTGCTGTTCAATAACATTTGTTTCTCTTCCACTAAGGGAACTGTGGGGATGAGGCAAGTGCCTCATCTAAGCACTGCCTCCCCTCAGATAGGTGTTTCTCAGTTTGAGGACCACTGCCTGTTTGGAGATGGCAAAAGTATTCTGAGAAGGGGATAAAGGGATTTCAGAATAACAAACAAAATAGTGTTAGTCTAAACCACTTAAGTTTGCTTGGCTAAAGAATAGTAAGTGGTTGTAATTACTGACTAAAAGCAAACTGTAATAATTGTTAATAGCAACCATAACATCTTATGTTGCCTTTAACACCTGGCAGAAGCTCAGGTTTAGTAAAGAACAAACACATTTACATTTGTAACTAGTAACTAAGTACAGCTAGTTCCAGCCCCACATGCTCTGAATGAACAGTGAACATAAATCAACACATTTCTTCACCAGTAGTGCAAGTGCCACAGTATTTCCGTTTGCCTAGCTATAGGAAGGTTAGAGGTAATTTCATGGGTAGACAGGCAAGCCAAGCAAAGGTTTTGCATTCAAAAGGCTCAAGAAATGCTGTCCCAAGTCATTAATTCAGTTAATTTTTGCCCCGGGTAATGCAGGTAAATGAATTGGGCAGGTAGGAATAGTTTTATTTATTCCTCTCATTTCTTTAAAATTACATTTTGGAGGTAATAGGATTGTATATGGTAACTTCCAGCAGTTGAAAGAAATTACCTAACCCCCTCCCAGTAGCCACAAAACCACTGGGCTAAAGGAGACAATAGGACACGGAAATGGGGATCGGAATGGAATTACAACACCCTTTTCAACAGTACCATATAGACAGGTAAGATTAAGGATAACATAAGAATGTTCTCTCAATTAAGTTGTGTTTCTATCACTTTCCTCACACCAAACACAAAAATACAGCACTCAATACTGTCGAATACTGAGTACTGAGCATACGCTGTAGGTTCTTGCAAGACAAAGTCAAAAATAATTCAGGAAAAACATGTTCTGGACACATTTCAGCTCTCCATTACAGTATACAGTTATTCTGAAGGAAAAAAACAGGTGATAAACTGGTTACTAGTGTACGATATCGGCCTGCAACTACCAGCAAATTTTAAGATTTAAAAAGTGCCTATTTAAATAAGTATTTTCACACTGAATTTCCCCATTTTTTAAAAAAATAACATTCTTAAAGCAGAGAAATAATTTGATTCCACACAGTAAACATCTGCCAATGGAAATAAACACTTATGTACTATTATTCTGTATTCAGTTCATAAGAATTACTTCGCTACCTCTTTCCTTGTTTGCTTCGTTCAATTAACTCCATCTTCAGATTTTTATAGCCTTTTTTATATCTTTGCAATGTGTTTTCTCTTTCCATTCCTGTTTTCCGTCTTTGATCCAGTTCATCTTCTGCATCTCTAACAAATAAACAAAGCATAATTAAAAAATAGAACTGTTTTGTAAAGAAACTAGATTTCTACTGTTCTTTTCTGCACATGATGTTTGAGAAGAGCTAGTCAAACACTGCAACTCTCAAAACTAGGTTTGGAACACCCATAGTCTCCAAACTCCCCAGGAATATGTCTGCAGCCTGGAGTGGTGTCCAAGCCTCATCGATAGGCATCAGGTGTCATGATTGCCAAGAACACAGATGTCTGACTTTGCATCACAAGATCTGAATATAGAAATCACCATTTTTCTGGCAATAGGTATGACTGGTCTGGATACACACATGGGAAACAACACTAAAATATAACTTAAATATAAGTATTTTTACCTCGTTTGTGAAGACAGACTATTGAGATATTACTTGAATATTACATAGCACGAGGTTGTAAGAGAAACTGACAGCCAGATACATCTTCCTTGACAGCCTCTGGACACCGTATATGTTAGCTTTATTTGACCATTTGCCTTCATGAATATATTCATGAAGAAAGAATCCTTTATGCTACATGCTGCACAGTCATGTTTGAAAATACGTGTGCTTGTTTACTACAGAAGATATGCAGTCATGTAGCATACAATCACTCTAGTCAGTGATAAGGACACATTCATCTTTAGCCTACATCATAAACTGGTTTCTTTTACCAGCCTTTATTATTTTTTTCTCCATTTCTTGACCTACATTCAGTACAAAATAAAACACCTTCCTCCTCCTATAGATGGTTCTGAAATGAAAGTTTCAAGCCTCAGATTACATGACCCATATAGTACCAGTAATTACATCATTCCGAAAAAGAGATTGGACTAGCAAGCAGACCACAATAAAATGTTGATTTAAAAGTACATTTATTACCTCAGAATTTTATCTTGAGCTGAAACTTCTGCTTCCAAGTTTACAATTTGTTCTTTCAACTTTGGAATGCTGACTAAATGTGTACCTAAAGTCGATTCAAGATAAGAAATCTGAAATACAAACATATTTGGGGTTTCATTAACACTTGTATATATACCTTCAGGTGAGACGCACAAGAACAATCTGCTTACCGAATGATACAGTGCTCTCAACCTTACTGTAGAAGATACTTGTTCATCTACACAAACTGACCTCCAATTTTATACTCATTTAACATCCTTCCAGTTCCTTAGCACCACTCCTGTGCGATATGCTGTCTAGCAGAGTGATTTCTTTACATGTTGATCTTGTCTCTTGCTCTTCCTCAAAAGTTTAAATTCCACTATTTGTTCTTTGCATGCCAGACAGTCAAACATTTCGTTTATCTACTTATTTGTACTGCCTTGGAGATAACATTTCTTAAATGAAAAACATTAAGCATAGCTATGTTTTACTAATGTTACACATAAACCAAATACAAGAATATAGTTGTCCTGAAACAAACTGTACATACAAATATATACTAAATCAGCAATGATTTATTAGATACAATATTTCCTTTGAACTCACCTTCACTTTTTCAAAATAGCAATATTAATTCAACCTGAAAGATCAACATTTTTCATTTCTTAGACAGAGGACTCCTGTGCTATTATTACTCACGTTAATGTAGCTCAGACATGTGAAAAGTACAAAATACATTCTTGTACTATTTTCTTACATAATGTATTCTTCATTCTGTGACCTACTGGCTTTAGATTAAACTTTGGAACGTGAACAGGTAGAATTCATACTTAATATAGTTGTTTTGCTCATTGAGAGATAGATTCCAAACTATTCTGTTCCAAGATTAATACTGAATATTATGAAAAAAATAGAATATTAAACTTTAAAATTCAAATACTAAATTTAGATAAAAGTTAAGACAAAAAAATAATATGTTCTGCTTGGAATTACAGACTCAAAAGTCACGGCCACTGGAGTGGTTTTTTGCGTTCACAGTTTGTTTTTCTTTTTGATGAATACACTAAAGATACATACTCTTGTTTTTAACTGCATCAATTCAAAGTTCATTGTTTCCACTCTGTTCTTTAGGTAGTGGTTCTGAGAAACCAAAGATGCATTTTGCTCATGAAGGGCATCCAGCTTCTCCTTAAGATGTTCATTTTCTTCCACAGTTTTACCAGAAGTTGTAGATACTGAGTAAGCCTAGACATGAAAAAAAGTTTTTTACATATATATACACACTTACATATGTGCATATGTAAGCAATATATACATCAATGAAAACTGCAAAACAAATGTATTCAAATCATACTATGTTTAAGAGCTCCGCTGATATAATTGCCCAATGCTAGAGAGTATCAACTCCTAGTCCTAAAAGTAAAAACATATTCATAAACATAGCAAAGAATAGAAAACCAAAGTAATAAAAATAAGTAATGAAGTACAATATTTACTTCAGATTTTCTTTGAAAATCCTGGCAAGATGTTTTACCAACATTCTTCTTATGGTTGGAAAAGCCTTGATGGTTGCAATTAGGTTGTACAAGGTCCTCCAGAGTGAAATCTACAGCTTCATCAAAGCAGTGGCCATAACGTTCACTTGTACTAGTGCTACAAGGGAGAGTAAAAAGTTGCTACACCACTTTTTCTTTATTATTTTTTAAATTGCTCATAGAGAGTATTCAAAAGAAAAGCACAAAAGGAGCTACTTGCAATAAGCCATTACACTACGTACGATTTACGCTACAAGACCTTGGCCGTTCTCATTCCCAAACACACTCATACCTAGAAAGCTCTTCCTCTACGGTTTGTAGATTTTTTTCAGTTCTCCTCAGCTGATTCCGCAATGACTGTAAGTTTACAAGCAGGCCTTCATCAGCAGCACTATTAGCGCAAGTCCACATACTATATTCCAGTGGTACCACACACACCACTAAAATAATTTTTAATAATAAAACATTGTTAAAGGTAAGTGAATACTACTTTGCAAAGATACTTTTAAAGACACCAAAATAAGGCAAATTGAAAAGGAAAGGAGAAAAAAAGAAAAAAATACTAAAAAGGAAATCCCCAATGTAAACATACATTTTGCACACTACCTCTTCCCACATTCACTAGACAAAAATTACAAAATTGCAAATTGTCTTTTTTTGAGAAAAAAGAGTTCTGCATGCATTCACGAAGTACGAGAAGCTGCATGAATCAACACTTAAAGAAAACTGGGAAAACCTGCTGCACATCGGTTGCCAAAAGCCTCTTGCACAACACACCTCAGTTACTTCAGAAGTCCCCTGAAACTGGCAGGGTGCCTAGAGAGGTAACAGCACATACACAACCAATACACAAAACGTGCCTCGCTGACCAGCGAAATTCAAAAAAAAGATTAAAAACTCGAAGCAGTGAGGCCTTGACAGCACAGAGGAGAGCGACTAAGCTGGGGAGCGATGAGGGAGGCCTTCACCACAGCAAATAACACTTTGCAAATGAGGCCTGAGGTATTTTGATGGGAAACGGCCAGAGAAACCACCGCTGCCGCCCTGAGGGGAAGGGAGAGATGAGGCCCTGAGGAGATTCGCGTCGCTAACAGCGGCGGCGCGGCGCCTCGCAGCCCTCCCCCCTCCCAGCACCCTGCTTCCCTCTCCACAGGAATCCATAGGAATCTATAGAGATCCCGCTTCTTACCCCACTTCAAACACCGCGGGCCATAAGACACCAGAACCGCCTTCTCCGCCAGCCCCTCACCGCGCATGCGCAGCCCCCCCTACTTCCCTTTGCGCGGCGGGGCCGGCCCCGCCCGCTGCTCCCTTCGCGCCGCCGTGATGGTGCCGGTACCGTGGCTCGGGCTGCTCCTCGGGTGTTTAGGGCTGCTCCTGTCGCCGCCAGCCGCCGCTGCCGAGTTCAGCCCTTCCCTAGACAGCGACTTCACCTTCACGCTTCCCGCCGGCCGCAGGGAGTGCTTCTACCAGCCCATGCGCAAGGAGGCCTCGCTGGAGCTGGAGTACCAGGTGGGTTCGGCCGCCGGTTCCCCTTAACGGAGGCTCCGAGGCCCGGCTACCGAGCAGGGCTCGGCAGGCAGCGGCATCCCGGGTTGCCCTTGCCCGAGAGGCGGCCCCAGTGGCCCCGCTGGCCTGGCCCCGGCGAGCGGCGGCGGCGGGAGGCCGCCCCGCTGCCCCCGCGTCCTGCGGGAAAACGCCTTTTTACCTCTGCGGTGAAAGTTTTGCAAAAGCAGCCTTATTTCTCTGGACTAACATTAAGGTCGTGATGCCCTTTTTAGGAAGAGTCGAGTTCCCCAGGTATCTCTGGAAAAGATCTCGGCTTTTTTTATTTTTTTTCTTTCTTTCCTTAAAATTAAGACTTTTTTTTCAGCAGAACAGCCACAGTGAGTATTTTCCCACCCTGCTGCTGTGCCTCAGAATTGGCTGGGAACTGTCTCTCTCCACCCCCCACCCCTTTTCCCCCCTCCTCTGTTTCCCAACTAAAAATCCTGATTATTTTCTAATCATTATTACATACAGAACTGAACTGGAAAGGCTGACGTGTTCAGGCTTTGTTCAGAGCTCTCTATAAGCAAAGCAGGAGTTTATTTTGCACTAACCATGTAGGATTTTATTTTAATCATAATCAAAATAAAATATTTATTTTAGAGAGAACAAACGTGTATAACGGTGAATTTATTTCTACACAGGCATAAATTTCTCAGCACTATTGCTAACAGCAACAATTCATCTTTCTATTTGAACGTGTAGAAAAGGAGCTCTGTATGTTATTGGAAATAGATTTACTTCGTACTTAATTATCCTGGATTGTTAGCGGCTAAAGCATAGGAATATTTAATGTAGAGATGCAGGTCATTCTCCAAAGACATCCTGCGTTAAACACTGTGCTGATACAAAGTTTTGTTCCGGGTACTTAGATAGTGTCATAGCCCTAAAGGTATATCACTATGCGTGGTTTTCAATTTGATCAGCTGTTAGCTACTTATTTTCCTTGCCCTTTCTCTTTTTTTGGTAAGTCTCCAGGGTCACTTTAAGTCAGTGTAAACTTTGCCCTCAATTTCAGCAGGAGCAGACTGCTATATGCAAATAGCTCACTGGAAAACAAGCAAACAAAAAAAATTCCCTAGCATGGACCTAAGTAACGTCCTAAAAATGATCTCCCTCTGCCCCCTTACACAGTTACTACCTTCCCCATAGAGAATTTCTACAGATCCAGTCCCTAAAGAGGGCCTACAGGAAAGATGGGGGAGGGAGTCTTTATCAGGGATAATGATAGGACAAGGGGTAACTGTTTTACACTGAAAGAGGGGAGATTTACATCAGGTATTAGGAAGAAATTCTTTACTGTGAGGGTGGTGAGGCACTGGAACAGGTTGCCCAGGGAAGTTGTGGATGCCCCATCCCTGGAAGTGTTCAAGGCCAGGCTGGATGGGGCTCTGAGCAACCTGGTCTAGTGGGAGGTGTCCCTGCCCAGGGCAGGGGGGTGGGAACTAGATGATCTTTAAAGTCCCTTCCAACCAGAACCATTCTATGATTCGGTGTGGTGATACAACTGTAGCCACATTATACAGTTAAAGCAGCACAGCTTTGTAATACCTTATGTACTTAGGAGCTTGGGAAGCTAAATGCCTTCAATTCCCTCTGCCTTTGGGAAATGAGAATGCCCTGTGAGAATTCAGACCTTAAGTCTGCATTAAAAGGTGAGAAGGTCTGTGGTACAGCTTTGATTGCCATAAAATGTCAAATCCTGTCTTCTACACTGTTAATTCACCCAACAAAAAGATCTTAGGGATGACACTGCATAGATTGTGTTCTTGTACAATTATACATATGTGTATATACATAAAAGTCACAGATCTTTGTTACAAAATTTCTACCACTGAACCAGTGCTGGTACTTACCCATCAATGATGTCTGCCATAGAAATGCTAGATTTAGCCATCTGTTGGTAGTCTTACAGGTTGTCTAACCCACCCATCAATAAAATTGTATGCATTCTTAAAAACAATTAGGGAAGGGTTCAATATAAACCCAGCCTAGAATGATTAGGTCCTATTTAGTTTAAGATTTGAACTGGCTAAAATACTTTTGGGTTGAACCCGTTTTTAATATGTTTCCAATTAATTTGGTGTTAACTCATACAGGCAGATTCAGCTTTCAGATTGTTTCTGTGTCAGTTCCCTTGTGTTTGCCTTCCCTAAAAATGTTGCCATTAGCAATGCAAACAGGAATTCCACTGGTTGGAGGTGGTGTTTTGTTTGTTTCACAGGTTCTAGATGGAGCAGGATTAGATGTTGATTTTCATCTACTATCTCCAAAAGGTGAAACTCTCGTTTTTGATGAAAGAAAATCAGATGGAGTTCATACGTAAGTTTAAAATCTTCAAACTTAAAATTGTTACATAAAATACTTTTCTGGCTTCTTTAACAAATATAACTAAAATAAAGGTTGAGTACTTATTATTCCTTGGAATTACAGAAGACTTTCTAAGAGGACAGTTTGAGAATACCAATTACTAAATACTAAGCACGGAATGCTTTTTACATGGATCTTACTATGAAGTGAAGGATATTTTTGTTTTCATGATAGCTGTTAATGGTCAGTGAACAAAAATTACTGTGGAGTTGGAAAAAAGATCTTGTCAGTCATATAAATAATAAGCTGAAAAGTCCCCTATTTTTGCAGTCCTTTTATCAAAATATCTAGTAATTACTCTAATTTTGCTATAGAGTATAAGAATTCTACTCATATGATAGCTTTTTTGTAATGATTGACATTGATTCAAAATCCCAATAAAGGAAAATCACAGCAAGCCGCTGTCTTCATTATTTTAAGCCTTTAGAGTCAGTGGAATTGTTTAGCTGTGACTGTGCAGTCTGTGATGTGTCTTTAGAGTGCTTATTTTTATATAAAAAGCATATCGCGTGATTGTCACTCTGAAAGAGGAAAGTTTGCTTACAAAAACTTACTTTTTGAGAACTAGCGCAAAAAGTGTAGTTAATTTAATGACATTTTGCTCATATACACAGGGTGGAAACAGAAGATGGAGATTACATGTTCTGCTTTGACAACACATTCAGTACCATTTCTGAAAAGGTGATTTTCTTTGAACTGATCTTGGACAATATGGGAGACGACGGACAAGATCAGGAAGACTGGAAGAAGTACGTTACAGGCACAGATCTCCTAGATATGAAATTGGAAGACATTCTGGTTAGTATTGGATCTTGTAATTCTCTTCAATGTAAGAACATACAGAAAAAAACTCAGTGTCATTCAGCCATCTGCCTTGGTCTGGTACATCATCCTGGAAACTATTCCAGTTCCATGGATTGCTTTTACTGATGCATGAATGTCATGGCTCTCCTGCTTCCACACAGAAACTTGAGAATATTTTCAGAGTAGACCCTGAATCAGCAAGAAGACACTGCCTAGCTTACTTACTGTTTCCAGGTCATCTTCCTTCCTTCCTACTGCTAAAATGGGACACTTCTCCCTAGCAGCAATGAAATGAATATTTATAGTATTAAAGTATCACTTAATCCTAATGATGTAGTTGGAAGCAATGCATAGATTTTTATCAATGTTTGAAAATAAAGTACTGCGTTAGCCTCTTCCCATCTTTGCACAAGTTCCCCAACAAGCGGATGGATTAGTATTTCTATCTTCAATAATTTATATATTACTTTATGAGGTTTTTTCCTTCCCCCAAAAAGCAGGACAGGAGTTAATCTGTACTACACTGCGGGTTCCCCTTTGCAGACATTCTATGAATGGTAAAGTTTGCTTAAACTTTATGCTGACCTTATTTGATGTAGGACGAAGACTACTGCTGAGTCAAAGCTTCTGTTTCCTTTCATGATCATTAAATGTTGACATTACTGTAGAAGTAGAGGATCATTTGGTGTTCCTGTACCACTGTTCTTAGTGCTGGGTAGGATGCAGCAAGCCATTGTCTGTTTGCTCGTAGTTACAGACAACAGGTATCTTAAGAAAGAAAAAAAAAAAANACCCACCCCCGAGAAAACCAAGCCAAACGAACATCCACAAACACTTACTGAATACACTGGTGCAGGGAATGACATTGTTTGTATTCTATCTATTGCAATAATCAAAATACAGACTTTTAAACAACCAAACTTAATGTTTATGATGTTTTATAGGTGTACAATACACTTTTAAATAGTTAAAACCAAATACAGAATCTGAAAAGCTGGCCAGATCTTTAAAACTGGCAATCAAGAAAATCAGAAAAACCAAAGTTTATAGGGGAAATTTTGAAGAAAATCCCTCTCACTAGTCACAAGCAATACTTGAATGGATTTTATAGCTACTTGTGTACATACTGCTATCTCTTCCAAAAGAAAAAGACATGCAGAACTTGTCTTTATTTAGAGAGCCTTGCAAATCTTACGAAGAAGTGGCTAATTTTTGTAAAGTTAACATTAGTATTTGATGCCGTTGTTTACTTAAGTTATTACTTTACTTGCAAGTTCTGTGAGGACTTACATAAACACTTAGTAGTTTAACTTCAAGCTAACAACATATTTGGTGGGGAAAATGGGGAATTGTGTCTTATTTTTTAAAGCTCTTCTATGGTGTTGATATTCCTTATTGTGTAACACATGAACTTTAGTATAATCATAACATTATTTAGCTTCCAAAATAGCTCTTTTGAAACATTTGTTAAATATGCAAGAGAGAACATCCATGGAGAAAATGTTACTGTTGGGTTTCACCTTCTTGGGATTTTGTTTGTTTGTTTGCTTGCTTGCTTTTTAATATATAGCCTCCTGTTACTGCACACATTGCTCTTCTCACTAAAGTTACTTCAGAGTCCCATAATAATATCAAGAACATAAATCAGCACTTCATGAGATCAGCTTTTAGGTTGTGACTGTCTATTACGTTGTGGATGAAACTTTAACATGTTAGAGGACCAGGTGTCGACTTTGTAAACGCAGAATAAGGAGTAGGTCTTGAGCTGCTGTTGTTATGGCCAGAGCGTTCCTGTACTTCTCTGATTCCCTGAGACACACTGTGTGTGCTTTGTAGGACCTCCACTTGTCCTATTCACAATTTATTGTCAACATTCTGCTTTAGTATCAAAGCTGAAGCAGCAGTTTATAGCCACTACAGTGAAAGCATAAAAAGAAAATGGGAATACAACATTACTGTACTACTTTTCTTTTGCTACAGCTATAGTCCTAATGGTAGTTTGCATTAAAAAGTGCCTTAATTTGATTATCCAGCAGAAAAAAAGCCCTACATTTATCTACTACTACATGACTTGTTTTGAGACTAGTTCTGTAGAGATCACTGCTTTTTACTTCTCTGAATACCTGGAATCACAGTTTCCCAAGATACACAGAATATTAAAAAAACAGTTTTAGGTTTGATTTCTCTCTCACCTCCCTAGCCTGTAAAAGGGAAAAACCAAATTACTATAGAACCATAATGCTATGTTAATTAAGCCTTTTTAGGTGATGTAAAATAAACAGGCTAAACAAATTAATGAAAATTGTGTGATGAGGTATATATTTTAAAGTGAAATTAACTACTTGGCAAGAAATTAAATTATAGGTGGTAATACAATATTCATATTTTGTATGTGTTGCAAACTATACATTTAATTCAGTGGTTCTTTTTTTTTTTTCTCTTCTAAAAATACTCTTTTGTTACTTACCAGGAATCGATCAACAGTGTCAAAGCCAGATTAAGCAAGAGTGTCCAGATTCAGACCCTGCTCAGAGCATTTGAGGCTCGTGACCGAAATATCCAAGAAAGCAACTTTGACAGAGTGAATTTCTGGTCCATGGTCAACTTGGGAGTAATGGTGGTGGTATCAGCCGTTCAGGTTTACATGTTGAAAAGTCTTTTTGAAGATAAGAGGAAAAGTAGAACTTAATATCCAGTGTGATCATAACAATATAACAGGTATGGGGGGAGAGGGGAAGCAATAAACTACTACAGTAAAGAGGAAAAAAAAAAAAACAAAAAAACCATGACCTTTCAGATTCTTTTGAACAGGCAGCAGACATTGGGTTTTCAATTCATGTTGGGCTTATTGGTTGTTTTTTGCTGGTGGTCTTGTTTGTTTTGGTGGGTTTTTTGTTGGTTTTTATGTTTCTGTTGTTTTTTTGGGGGTTTTTTTTGTGTTTTTTTGTTTTTAACATGGACAGAATGCCTTGCCCCAAGCTCTTCCATTTTTGCAAGAACTACTAACTATTTTTTTGTACTTGTAGCATTTGTTAATGATTGTTAATGACTAACTTATGCATAGCACACAGGATGCTTGGTGGATATGCAAAGAAATGTTAATACTATCTCTTTTTCATGTTCACATAAAACTTTAAATGGTAACTTAGACATGTGCTGTTAAACATTGAGTGAATTTACATGTGTGTTTACAGGATTGGGGCCTACAGGGGTAGTCCATAGTTACTGTCATTTATCTTCAAAGTTACATGCTTTTAAAAATCCTCAGCCTTTGTTATGCGGAATCATGGAGAAACCCTGGGCTAATATTGCAAGAACAAAATGAGAACTCTTTATATGCAGATAACTAACATCAGCACTTTAAAAAAAAGCATCATAAATATGAAATTAAGTCATTGTTGAAGAGAATTAGAGCAAATAGGTACGATTTCTATTCATAAATCTTTCTGTCCTGTAGTTGTACAACCCTGTTCTCCTTTTTAGCTGTTACATGAGATTTAAGAGACAAGTGACTACAAATGCACACACGCCTTGAAGTATGGTTTGTGAACTCTTAGTTACTGTAACCTTATGTAATTTTCAAGAAGTCATTTATCATATTATTCTTTCCCTTTAATAAAAGGGGGGAGGAGGGGGAGAGTGTATCACAGTATGTGATGTTACCTGAACATTAATTTTTGTAGTCTCAAAATCCCTCTTGCCAAGTTATTTCTTATTAGTTTTTGTCTATTACCTCTATGGCTAATGTAGCAGTTAATAGGGTAACTTACAGAGGCATGAAAAACCAAAGCTGTTCACCTAAACTTTCCCTTTTTGCTCACTCTCATAAGTCTTTTAGCTGTGTAAGTACACTCAGTTCATCTGAGCAGTGTGTCTATATCTAGCTACTTATATGAGTAAGGCATGAATTCCCTGAACAGGAAATACAGGGTTCAAATTTTAGGATTAACTGAAGATGTGATATCACTTAACTAAGGCAAAGCTATCCTCAAATCAGTAATTTATAATTTCTGGATGAAGTGGCTTTTAACAGTGTAGTAAGGGTATGGAGAATTTTTGCCAAAATGCCTGGTGTGTGACAATTAATTTTTTTTAATAGTTCAAAGTTTGTAATTTTTACAGTGTGCCAAGTCACTGAAACCTCATGTATAAATGTGTTAAACTACATTTCATCACAAAAGTGTTTTTAAAAACACTTTCCTAAAAAAACCCCACTTTTTAAAAAAAGTGTTTTAAAAAAAGCGCATGTTGTTGTGCCTGTTGTTGGGTCATCTAGGTATGAACAGCACAGTTGCAACTTTGAGACTCTGTGATTAAAAATTATTTTATGGAGATAAATCAGGATCAATAGATGCATGAAGAAACACTTTGTTCAAAGGAAGCAGATGCTAGCAAGGGCTACAGTACATAGAAACACCACTTCAGCTTCAACGTCAAACAATAGTTTTTATAAGCAAAAGTATTATTTGTCACAGAACTTGTTAAAGAGGGCTCCCAAGGCTCTGCAAAGCTGTGTCCAAAGTAAGATTGTTTCCCTTTAGAGTTCTGCATATCTTCTTTTTCCACATGATGCTTTCTATTCTCAACTGCCTGGAGTTACAAAGCTTTTTTCTGTGATCAGGACAGAGTCTAAGCAAAATGAATTCTTTTTGCTGGAGTAGCAAATATTTTTCTGCCATTTCCCTGTACATCTCCCAGTACCAATATACCACATATGTACAGCAGGGCTTAAGCCAAAGCTTATGAAGTCAACTTCCAAGGTTTTGATCAGGTCCCTTCAGGACAGGTAAATAAGATTCTTAGGGCTCTGCCTCTTTTGCTAGAAGATCTGTCTTCACTTGCACCACCGTGAGTGTGAAGCCACAAACCATCTGCAAAATGCCTAACCAGCTCTGTGGAGCTGTGACTAAGACACCTACCTCTTATATCAAAGCTACTAGATTCTAGATTTCAGCTTAGACCTCCAACAAGTGAGCTCTGCCAAGTTTTCCAAGGGCACCTCAAGGGATTAGCTTCACCAGCTGCTCTGCTGTGCCCCTCTGACAGTGGTTATACGTCCAGTGTCAAAACAGTATGGTGTGTTAGCGTAAGCTGCTCATGAACACGGACTTCTCTGATCAAAGACACAAGACTGAACTGTAGCAGTTTCTCCGATTACAAATAGCTGTCTCTGGCAGAAGGAAAATAACACAATTGTCAGCAGAGTTTTGCAACTAAGAGCTCCGACTGTGTTTTCTCCCCATTTAAGGTTCATTATAGAAAATGAAACGGAATAACTATAAAGGTAACTGTGCTTTGACTTTGGCAGCTGGAATATGTTTCTCATAGGTGAAGGACTTGATATTTAAACATGCAGCTAAATAAAATTTAGTAGATGGCTTTTGATTGTATAAAATTTACAAAAGAATATAGATCTAAATTTTTTTTCTTAATGGACTTTTTATTCAGAATTAAAATGTTTTAAGACTTGCAGATGTTGAATAAAATTATGCAAAACTCTGAGATTTTCAAGAAACGAAGTTTAAACCTGCGTTTGTGTTCTTCATTTCATAATGAAGGAAAAGTGCTTTACTTATGAATGCTGCAAAAGATCAAGGATGCTAAGCTAACAAGAACTTTATTTTTAGTAATGCAGCTTTTTCATTTCTTCTTCCTGCAGTGTTCAGATTGTGTTCGTATTTAGTGTAACCCAAGATCAACTTTATCAATGCAAAAAACTTAAGATTTACACAGGTGTCAGATCTGAATGACACCAACTTCTGATCTTTGTAACAAAATACATTTAGTTTTGAAGTTAGATGCATGTGAGGTATGAGCTTTAATCGCCGCTGCCCCTCCATATTTGCATATTTATTTTTATATTCTGTATAACACCTGCAGTTTATTACACACACAGAATGGCATAGCTTCAGTCATGCAGGCAATAAAGTTAGGAGTAATCCTGGGAAGAATAGCAGGTACTGTCTTGTGCAAAATTACAGTAGAGGTCAATAATATTACTGAGACTAGTAAAGTTCTGTGTTCAAAGCAAGAGACAGTAAGACCCTCAGGCCAGCCTAAATCAAGACAGCTTCGTATTAAATCAGCAGCCAGGTGGGAAACTATTTGTCTAGCTGAGTATTACTTGTTACTAACTAAACCAAGCCCCAAGTTTCTCACCTGAAAAAAAAAAAAAGAGTGAGAGGAAGTATCCCAAGGAACACATTATGGGAATTCATAAATTTGTGATACCACAGAAAGACAGCAGCAAATTGACACTTGAACTCAAAAAACACTACTGCTCTAGCCCAATGGCCATCTTTGTCCTCACAAACCCTTTTTAGAAAGGATTTTACAGGAGGTACTTTGTCTTGATATATTGTTTTAACTCATGTGCATGTTTGTGTGTTTCCAATTAACAGCTGTAGGTGAGTCACATGAAACTGAAAAGAATTAAAAAAATAAGTATATTTTTCAGCAGCAAACATCAGCTAACATCTGATGACCTGTTGAGTGCTTCCATTAATTCTTATATTTTCCTCCTCTAAAGAAACAATTTATTTCACAATATAAGTATTTTCATTTCTGATTAGGTATCATCAGCATATTAAAAATAAACACCTAGGAAAAAATAGAAGGAAAACAGAAAAGTAGTATCACAGAATACTGAACTGTAGCAATTAAGAAATCCATAATGTAAATTACTACTAGTTATTAGTATGTAATAATTTCACATTATTCATAAGAGAATACACAAGATCCTGAGACTAAAAGCTCAAAATTTTGGAGTTTTTTTTCCAGCTTAAACAAGTAATACAGATGACAAATCTGAGCTTGTTTACCATTTCATAAGACTCCTGAGAAACCTAGGCCTGTCCGGAAGCCTGCTAACCACATTGTTCAAATAATGAAACAGGAACTTCCTTTTTGTGCTGTGTTTTGAGTTGATGAAGCAGATACCATAAAATACTAAGGTACAATGTTATGTTGCGAGATTAGGCAATTTAATTGTAGAAGGAACAGTGGTTTGACTTGAAAAGGTACATGCACAGTGAAAACTACCAAAAGCCATTTTCGACAAAAACCGTTCCCTTTACTGGTCTCTCAAAATGCACGCTGTGAGAAATGACACCTTTTTGCCTAAATGTCTTCCTAAAAGCATAGTTCTATAGTGTGTATCTTTATTTCAATGTTATGTTAAAGGATCTCTGGTGTTAACCGTCTAACACTTGTGTACCTCAGTCTGGCACAAGTCCGTTGCTTCTCATGCACTCCGGAGTGCAGCACTTCCTTCAGCTCAGCTCATCAGGTTGCAGCATTATCCTCAGAGTCCATGACCATGTGATACATTGCTAAGTCTACCTTATTAAAAACTTCGTTCAACCAGCCACAGCAATTACTTTTTGGTTTTTTTCTTCTCCTGAGTATTTTTAAAACAAATATTTACACAGCTATCTGTCCTAAAGACTCATTATCCCCAACAGTTAATTAAGACAGCCTGGAACTAAGTAGATTGAGCTCTATCTGATGTCTTTAACAGTTCCTGTGCCTTCCCTAGTTTCAAAGAACAATTCTCTTTGAGACTGATTCATTTTAAAACTTAGCAACTTTTAGTGCAGACAGGAGACATACAACTCAGTTATTGCTGAGAAATGGCTTATGTTAAGCTCTTCTTATCCATGCTTCCCCCCTGCTCTGGTAGTACCCCATTCACAGAAACTCACTATTCATATAAGAGGAATGCTTAGTGCAGAGGTGAGCACCATATTTGTAAATTATTGCAGAGCGGATCAAAATATGCCTTATTGTATGGTTTTGTTTTCAAAACTAACAATTTACTTAAGGTAACCGTTGATTTTTATCACAGGTAAAGATAATAAAATAGTATGAAAATAATAAAAATAATAAATTAATAGTAAAAATCATTAAAAAATTAATAGTAAGCATACCTACACTGCTGAAGTCTCACCAGAAGCACCTGAATTACATCATCTTCTCTCATACTATCAATTGCTATAGTGAAGGGCAGTTAATGAGACTTGGAACCCATAAAGCTCAAAAGTCCCTTTCTTCCCTTAGCGTGTACCAAATTTCTGGAAACAAGATATCCTTCTTCACTTTTCATCAGCTACCTGCCAAATTAGAATACAGGTATGTAAGGAAGGCATAGAGTTGCCAAGAGAAAAGTTCTAAAAGCATGTATCTATAGTCTGTATCTTTATTTCAATGTTATGTTAAAGGACCTGACATTAACCATCTAATTAAGGTTATTTTTCTATTATGCTGGAAGATTTCAGGGAGTGGTAAAATCAAACTCAAGTCAGAAGATACCCATGACTGTCCATACAAAAAGCTTCTGACAGTTCAATCAATCCCAGTTTCAAACAGTTCATGAGAAGACTCTTGATTACATTCTCTGGACAGGGAAAGTGTACAACCAGACCCCCTCCAAAGCCCTGAGCACACTTCAGCCATTATTCACTTATGCTCCTCTCCTGAAATCATTCTTCCCAGTCACTTGTCTTCCACAAGATGACACCACAAGACTGGGAAGAAGGAAGCAGGCTCAGGCACCAAGTGGCAAAACAAATAGGAGTTCCCATTCTAAGGCTTCAGCACTTACCTCTGAATGACTGTGAGGCAGGTGAGCACCTACAATACCTGGGCTCATTACCACAAGCACAGAAGAAAAAGCATGGGAGGAAAAAAGGGCAAGGATTGAATCAACAATTTTTTTTTTTTTTTTACAGTCCATCAAAGGCTGTCTTTTTAATAAGCATTTCACAGCCCACTTAAAAACTTCCTTAAAAATAATAAACTCCCTCTGTAATTAAATACATTAATTTCTCATTGTATTACTCAGACTTGTGTATTTCTACACATAAATATATATATTACACATATTTATATATACATACTGTCCTGCAAGAAGCCAGTTAGCCTCCCTAGTGAGTTTGTCAGAAACAACAGTTCTGAGTGGGTTTTGTACAAAAAGCATCACTTTCCCTAACCAAGGAACTCTGCATTGTTATCTTGATCAATTCTTAGTTCTACCTTATATTCTTCCCCTTTTCAGTCTCACCTTTTCCTCCTGCTACCACTACAATTTTAACATCCTACAGCCTGAAAACCTTTCAAGTTGTTCATTCATTATTTCCCTTTCCCTGAATTTCCAACCATTGTTGATAATCTCTAGAGTTTTACTATCTTCCTGCTTTCCAATTGCTGCCATCATACAACTAATTTGTGAAGTTATGAATATCAAGTTAGAGCAAGCAGGTGAAAAACACAAAAAAGGCAACCTTAGTAATGCTCATGAATGAGACACGCAGCATTATCAGTAACTATCACGAGTGAATGCCGTAACAGCAACAGTTTTGTGAGTATTCATTAGGGAATGGCAGAGCACAAACGAGTACTTTGAAATAGTGCTTACAGAAGAACAAACTTTATTTAGAGCAAAATAGAACTATTAATTAGCTTCTTGCTATAAAGAAGGTTTTGAAGCAAATGAGCTTGTTAGAGTAAGACCACAGATGTCAAGATTGCAAGTTAATGCAATCACACTGGACATGAAGTAAACAGAAGACCAGGACACCACACCACATGCAAGTCAATCAATGCCAAACACAAAATAGCTAATAATGGGAAAAGAACAAAATATTGTCAAATTCAGAAGCTGGAAACAAATCGGAACAAGTGAAAAAAGAAATACACACTGGTGAAAAATTATCAGTAAACAGATTAGGAGAAAGATGATACGAAGAGAACTGTACGAGCTACAGCTCTATTTGAAAAACTAGTATTTGCAAGGCAAAACATTGTCATCAATGAAAATCAGAACTGTTGATGTTACAGTAGATGGATCTCAATGGCAGAATATGAAAAAATCTGATTAAAGGAATAGCAGAGATGAGCTAGCTGAGAGGAGGAATATTAAGGGATTAAGAAATGCAAAACAGATCAAAAACATCATGACAATACAAAAATCTACTGTTTCATTGTTGCTGAACAATAGGAGTAAAAGACTAGCAAAAGCATCAAGTTCCAAGCTTGTTCTCAGACTGTGCACAGCTTCTACTCATACTCATCTTTTGCTTGTCCTTCTATCATCCTGCACTATTTTTTCTAAAAGATGGTCATTCCCCTTTCAACTTTCTTCAGGGACTCCGAGGAGTCTCTTTTCCCCCGTCTTTCTCTTCTTTATACCTCACCTATAGATGATCCAATTTACAAAAAAAGCAATCAACTTTCCTACAAACTTTAGGTTGACAATTCGAATTTTTTTCCTCACACATTACTATATTTTTCTGACCAAACCAGGGATGCCGATAGATCTGACACCACCATTTGAGTGTTTAGCCATCAGCTTAAGCTCAGCATCAACCAAACAACTCACCATCCAAAACCTTTTTCTGCATTTCTAGAAAATACCATACCCTTAACTGCAGTGTTACTTTTCATTGAAGCAGATGTGTGGGAACTAGAAAAGTGACACAATTTACAGCCTGAAAGTGTTACCTGCATAGCATTTGCAAGCTTCATTCTCTTCCCTCTGCACACAGAACTGATGCTCCTGTCCAGTTCATCCTTATCACCGTGTTCAGACTCTTGCTCCATCTCCAGCTTTGGCATGTTCCATCTCAATTCACTGATTCCCTTTTAAAATATAACACTAAAGATCACTTTAGGAGGATGTTCCAAAGACATGACCATTTTTCTGTTTATCTACTTATCTTCCCCCCCACTCTCTAGACAAACTGCTTGTCTTCACCTTCAAGGCCTTTTTTTGGTTTATTTCTGTCTTCATGTTAAATCAAAGTATTTATTTTCATTTCACATAACACACCGAGAGATGTTTCAAAATTCCTTTGTAATCTCACTCAAAATACCTGTTATGCATAGAAAAGCATAATTTTTATTCAAAATTCCTCTTGAAGTTTTTGTTGAGAACAATGGATGTGACAAGTAGTTTATGACGATTATTTTACAGTTCTGACCAGTAACGTGCCATCATTTCTTTGCTGTCTTTTTCATGTGATGCCTACATTTTTAGAACAGCCTCAAGAGCCTTTACCTACCTAACTACTACTGTAATGCAAATAACATATAATGGAAAAATATTAAATCTGATACACACAGAATTGTTTCTAAATCAGTGACCACAACAAAGTTGAATTACATATATTTACACACATGCATACGTACAATGATCAAGTCATACCAAAATGAAATCGTTACATACAGCAACATTTGCATTTTTCCTTTAGACGCTCCGTTACTACATACAATGAAATTCACATAAAATGAGAGAAAGGCATTTATAGGTGTGCTTTAATTACTACTCCAGCTGTACCTTCAGCAGCACTATTGCAGCATTTTCCAGTACATGACACCTTGTAACAAAGCATCCCTCAAGCATAGCTGGAACATTAGTTAGTGCCTATGTGCAGGGCAAGTGTCTCCACGACGGGAACAGGAAAGCTCAGGACAGAGAAACAAAGGATGGGAGGATGCCACCAGGTATGTACTTCACAAGAATACGGAATCAAAACTCATTCTTCTCTCTCAAAAAATACACACATTTAATGTTGGTCTTTTAATTCTAAGAAAAAAGCAATTCCAAAAATACAAACTGAACATCAGAGTCAAGTCAACCACCATAATAAAATGAAACAATGACATTCACAATGGTTAAGTCTAGGGACAGCTTAAGTTTGACAAATATTTTCTCCCCCCGCCCCCTAAAAACCCCAAGTACATTCCAATATTTATCTTTAAATGAAACTTTACGAAAAATACTGCTGGTGTTCAGTTAGAATTAAAGGACTTGGATAAAGTGAAACAATAAAGACAGATACAGATGGTGTGAGTAAGGTTACAAAGGCTTTACATTTTGCATTATCCCAAGATATAAACATTCAAAAATTAACATGAAGTTGCTGTATTATCAAAATATTGCAGCTACAGGCAAGGCAACATTAAATTAATAGCTGAGGGTGTGAGAAAAAAACCACACATTTTAGTGAAGGTAAACAGAAGTGGCAGTTTTTAATTAGCATTTTTATAAAGCTAATATTGCCCAGCCAGCCACAAAGCAAGCACAGGATAAAAAGCTTTCTCTGCTTCCTTTGGCTATAAGGTGACAGGAAAAAAGAAAAAAGTCACCTTTTCAAGATGTTCAAGATGAGCAGAAAAAGTCAAATAATCAAGTAATGGAATAAATAAGTACTAACCCAGGCAGTACACTTTAAACCACTCTGTCATTTGTAAATGTTACATAATTTTATTTTGGTGGTAAACTGTAAGCACATGAGAAAACTAACCTTATGCAATACAGTGAACATCCACCAAAGTAAAAATATTCCTCTGTTTACTCTTTGGCTAAAACCCCCTCGAAAGTAGCAGACGAAGAAAAAAAAAAAACATCTAATACTGGCAAGAGACCTTTTTGACTTTTTTTTTTTTTAAAACAAGTAAAATAAATTTATCAATTTAAATCTTGGTACATTTTATAGAAACAAAAGAGGTAATGTTGTAATAAAAATCAGTAATGTTACTTCAAACGGCAACAGTTTGTTGACCCTGTGCAATAATATACTTTGTTCATACTACACATTTATCAAAATATGACAGTTTTTACTGATATACAGGAATCTTGTGAGTGACTCCTGTCAACTTAGTTTATAACCTGGACACAAAATTTACAATCAGTGTGCCACAATAGCTTTCAAATTGCTATTTCTAGTAAAGTTAATTTCAAAATGTTCAGATCCTGAATTATTTTTTAACAGTTAATTCTCATGGAAAATAATGGATTATATTACCTACAGCATATGAACATCAATAACTGCACCCATTACCAGAACACGCTGCACTGGTTTGACACTTTTCCTTAGTACATAGAAAGCAACAGCACCCAATAAGCCTGAGAAGAAATGCTGCTGTGTAAATACTGGCAACTATTCCTGAAAAAAGAATTATGGGATGTATTCTCAGAAGCTGCCCAATCCCATAATTTGTATTGCATAGGTCACAATCACACATATATATACATGCACAAGTATGTGTGTGCATATATACATATGTATATACACACACATGCGCACACGCACACACACAAAGAATATATTAAGAAGACAATGAAGTCTGGTCACAGAGCAATTTACAGGCTCAATATATTTTTTTTCTTTTTTTTTTACACTTTGTTTGAAAGAAAACTTCAGTATTTTACAGTCTTCAGTAGGCATTATATACACTGCACTTATGAAATCTAGAAAGTATTGAAATAGAAATACATTTCTGCAAACATTTGTGTAAGAAAACAAACCAAAATTTTTCAAAGATTTGTGCTATCTACATAATATTTTCTCTAAATCACAATAACTGTATCCATGGAATGTTCTCTAGAAAATGTCTTTTTTTTTTAAAACACCATGCACATTTTTAAGCAATTGTAACCCAAAATATCCCAACCTAAAACACTCTAATAATGTTCAGATTAAAAAATTTAAGTTTCAGATCAGATTTTAAAAAGATAAGTCTTTATCACAAGAGCTGTAATGATAACAATTACATGTTAAGGCTAAACTGGTTTTGTTTTGTTTTTAGAAACACATTTAAAGACACATTTCTCTCGTGGCTCTGCATTATGAACTGTACTTACAGATGACAGTGCAGTGAACATAATGTTCAGTCCTACAGTCAGGATGCAGTTGCTCCTTCCCACTCCACAAGATACTGCACCTTTCCATCAAGCGTCACCCGACGAGCCAAAACACGGTATTTTTCCCCACAAGCTATTCTACCTGCTGCACCAAAATAACTAGTAATAGAGTTCTTTAGATGATTGAGCTGTAACTCCTGATCTGCTAAGTTGTTAAGTATCTCTGTATTGAGTTCATCATACTGGTAATCTTCCTTGCTCTCATCATCTTTTACAATTTCTGAATTTTGAGTCTGGAGTGCTTTTCGTGGAAAGCGACCTCTTCTTCTCAAATGTGGTATTGCAGCAGGCCAAGTTCTTCCTGTACGAGTCCTTTTTCTCGAGTCAGACAAACTATAAAAAAAAAACAAAAACAAAAAAGCAAACAACAAGCCAGCATTAACTCCAAGGAACTTACTCAAAATATATGCTTTATCATCAGTTATTTCCATACAACTCATAACTTCCTTGTTCTATTTTTCACAGATAAAAATACTTGTTGCCTATAGATAGATGACTATTAATATGACACTTGAAAAATAAGAATTATTTACATAAGGAAAATTGCACTAATTTAACAAAATGTCAGAAAAGTTACCTAATAATATTAACTTATGCCTTGTTATGTTAAAGAGTACTATTTTGATACCGCTTAACCCCATTCTTAAGCAAATTTAAAAAACTGTCTTCAGAGAAGTCTGCACCAAAGGTGCTTAAATTTACAAATTAAAAATACAGCTTTTTTTAAAAAATTAATTTATGCATGTTTTTTTTAAGCTGCATTCATCTCAATAAATTAAAATTCTGAAATACAAAAGAAGATATTACTAAATCTATTCTACATGACTACTTTTTATAGTACACGTGACTTTATGAAGATTTATTATAAGTGGCCAGAAAAATATGTACATCCAAAACTTACACAGATTTTTATCTGGTAATGAAAAAAGAAGCTTCTGACATTACCGAAGAATAAACCAAGTGTCCAAGTTATAAATCCTTATGTAAAAACCTACATCTATAATTTGCACATACTAGAACATGTTTGATAAAGTCCTAAATTAAGTGGTATGCGAACTTTGATGTTCAACACTTATGTAACAAACTGAGGAAAAAAGGGCATCTTTTTAACATTAAAAAAATAATGGAATAAAGGGCAGAAATACAAAACAGTGACTTAAACCCTTAGGTAACAATTTCAGAAGTCTAAAGTAAACATGAGTTTTTGAAGACAGATTGTTTGTAGCAGTAATGCACACAAAAATGACTCATGAAAGCACTTGATAGCACAAACCAGAGGAGACAAAATAAGTAGACTGAGGAACCATGTACCTGAATAAAGAGAAATTTACATTTGCTAAACTCGAGAGAGGGAAAAGTTCAAGTAACAATTTGCTTGCAGAAAAATTGATTGTAGTTAATAATTTATCTATGAAGACCATGCCAAAAATTTTTCATGCTCTATTGACTGTAGAAAATCACAGCATGCTTACTATTCTTTAACAAATCTACAAAACCGAAAGCTGCTAAAATTAATTCAGGGTACACATCAGCTCTTTTGCGGCCTTTAATAGAAAACTAGGCTTAGGAAGTGTTTATGGAGTTTAATTCTTCTCAGTAAATGTAATTTAACTACATATTCTACATCGACAAAGAACAGTGGTTAGTGAGCACAAAAAAACCCCTCACCCTAAGCGTTGTAAGCAGAACTAATAAAGACTAGTTTTCTTTTGTCCTATTTCTTTAGATTTCCCCATGCAATTTAAAGCTCTACTCTGGATCTCAGTTGCTCGTTACTCCAAATCCCAGTGAATCACCACATCCCCAATGTTATACCCCTTCGCAGTGTCCTCGGTTCTTCTCTATTTATTGCCCCACCAGTTCTGCAATGCCCTTACCTCCATTTCATATCTACTATGGCTGCATCACAACTTAAGTCAAGCTCCTACCTCATCTTATACCATTGTTTTGCCAAAGCTTCAACTTAAAAAAAAAACCAAAAACACCCCAAAAAACAGCACTGGCAGTGACTAGGACACAGAAAACTGTCTGACTTTCTGTAAGTGTGGGTTGCTGGTTTGGGTCTCTCTTATCCAAGCATCTATCTTCATGAATCTTGTTAGACTATAATTTCTTTGGAACTACCTGAATTCCCAGATTTCATGGAAGCTAGTCAAAAGATTCAGAACTGACTGAAAGTACAACCGAACCTCAGGTTTGAAGACACCAGACTTGGAACATTACATGTCATGCTTTGGCAAGGTATCTCTTGTAGGATGCCTGCAACTTCTGTTTTTTAAGGGTGAAATACTACTGAACCAATTGTTTCCTGTCCGTCCCCCCCCCCTTTCAGAAAATTTTAGTAAAATGAATATATTGCAAATATTAATCTCTATAGCAGATACAGTAATTAAATAATTACCTATAATGTCTGGAAATGCTAGATGAGGTAGTTTCTTTCATACTGGCAGCACCTGTGGATTCCACATCTGAGGTATTGGACGAATGTGCAGTTCCATCAGATTTCCTGATATACAAGATAACAGGGTTGCCATGTAATGAAAATAATCTTATATTAAAAACTTAGCAAACAGATAAATGACATGGTAGTATAGTGTTTTACAGGGATTTTTTTTTTTTTTTTTACCCAACAGTGCAGGGCAATTCCAAGGCTGGGTTCTCCATCACTGGAACTGGTTCATTATCCTAAGGAGGAAAAGAAAGAAAAAAAAAAAAGAAGTACTTCAAATTAAGTTTTAATTGCTGTATCAATTTTGTTTGAGCGTGAATGGGGGAATATCATGATACAAAAATTATAATCTGGTGGGTGGTGGGAGGGAGGGGAAGGGGGAATAAAATATCTAAAAATCTTACCAGAGGAGACGACTCTGGAGTTTTATGAGTCATTTTTCTTGTATAGGGACCAGGTGGACGACCTACTGATTTTTTTTTCCCCTTTCTTTCTATACCGTTACTTAATTCCCTAGAAGAAAATTCATATTTTGTCCTGTATTATTGAAGACAGTTTTTATTGAATACATGTTTTCCTTTGGCAATGAATACACAATTACACATCTATTTCTAAGACATTGCACTAAATGAGGTTATTCTGGTAAATCAAAAATTTCAGCTATATATTTTTGCCTCTAGAATAACATAAATAGATACAAGATCTTTCTAATGACATTACCGACTCCCTAATGTAGAAGAGGAACGAACAAGTGTTAAAGTTGTTTATTCATATGGTCACACTTGGTAAAAAAATATGGCACATGTACTAATACAAGTTGGTCCTTTCCAACCACGAAGACTCTATGATTCTATGATCCTAATTCTAGTTAGATTATTGCACAAGAGCTCCAGAAAGGCAAGAGATTTTGTTTCCCAAATATCAGCAAAGTTGGGAAATTTTCTGTTTTTCTTACTGCTAAATTTCATGTTGGTTTTTTTTGGTTCGTTGGTGAGATTTTTTTTGGTTTAGTTTGGGTTTTTTTGGTTTTGGTTTGTTGTTTTTTTTAAAGAAGGATCCTAAGAGAAAGCTAATTAAATTCATTTTAAGACATTGTTCTCACAAATAGTCCACTGTCACGGTTTAGGCAGGACATCCACCTTTACCATTATTTAAAAAAAAAATACATTATACAATGAAAGGGCCTTTGTTGAAGACACCAAAAATATACCCAAGTACCCCAATTTACCCCAACACTGCTAGAATGACTGGGTTATTTTACCTGACATCAGGGATTGGTTTAGATGATTTTCTGCCTTTAATTTTGAACTCATGAGAAGTTCCTTCTGGTTCTTTTTCAGCCTTTAAAGCAGCATTTGGTGGCACAGGAGGAACACGAATTCTCAAGCCGAACAAATGCTTCTTTTTCTTTATTTCTTTTCCAGACATAAACCTAGATGATTTTAAATGAATTGTTAAAGTTCTGACCCCAGGGAAAACAGCTTTTAAAATAACAGTGTACATGCAAAACAAAACAATGCAAATCAGAATATTCATTCTAATGCTTTTTTATACCCCTCTTTCCCCTAACACAATCCTCACTCTCAAATACAGAATGTGAAGTGGAAAGAGGATGGAAGTTAAAACGATTTTTTTCTCATGATCTAGGTTCCACTCAATTTTATGTAATTTATAGCTTGAAATAGAAACAGTATTTAAACGTTATCTGCAGCCAAAGTGATTATCAGATAGAATGAGCAAAGGAGACTGAAGACTCTAATCTACATCATATTAAATAGGAAAATACCATTTAAAACAAGAAGTACCGATAACTTACATGGTCTTGTAATCATTTAATGCCTCCAGTACATGCTCGTATCTTTCAGATTTTGGTGTATCAGCCAGCTGTGAAGTATTAAGAAATCATTTAACCTGTCAAATTCTTTAGTAATAGAAAGACTCCAGTTACTTTGAGTTACTGTAACTACAGATTTGGATGTGAAATACATTTATGATGTATTAGCTGTGGAAGCTACCTAACCCCAAAGGATATTAATCATTATCCCATGTATTGTATGATTTACATCCACAGAACTCATGCCAGGATCAAGCCCAGGCCAAAGAATGCCTTAAAAAATGCCTTTATTTCTGCAAGGAAATTAAAGATGGTCTCATTATTCACGATTATCAGATTTTTAAGGTAATAGAAGATTTAACACCCAGAATAAAACGATTCATAGGTCACTAGCTTTCAGGACATATGTATGCGCTGTGAGGAAAAACAAAAGAGAGTATTCCCATTACTTACCTCACCAGGATGCAATCTATCCCAGTTTTCATTAATGTAGGCCATGAGTTCAAGCTCCGAATCAAAGTATTTCTTCTTATGAATAACACTTAGGTTGTAAAGGCATAGATGTGCTATATCTACCCTAGAATTCAGAAATATTTGAATAAAAAAACAGGGGGGGGAAGAAGTCTTTTTCTTCCAATTGTTTTTCTTTACAATAATTTAGTAGAAAATCTATTAGCACAACATAATTAGAAGGACACAAAGCACAACTTAAAACACTCAATGCAGGGAACAACATTACGAAGCCTCCTGTTATTTCTCTTCAAGTGACTCTTTTCTGCTTTGAATCTTACTCTCATCTCTGCCTCATCTCATTGTCATGATGCTCTCAAACTCCAAAACTCGTCTAACCATGGGATATTTAAGGCTGAATTCATACTTGAATGTATCAATTCTGAATTCATGCAAGTATTTTGGTGAACTTTTAAAAAGGTAATTTCCATCATATATTTGTTAGCACATATGTACACTAAATTGCATACAATTTTAATATGGGTTAGTTCAAAGATTTCAAACTACAACTAACCATTAAGCCTCATCTAGGAAACTATTATAAAATGTGTCAAGATGTGTACTCTAGGACTCACTACATTTGGCTTATCTTAATGGCAGGATCCTAAACCCGCAAAAAAGACTTTGTTCAGATATCTCAATCTTCACATATACAATGAGTAGTTGCTTGATACTTTATTGAACAATCCCAGGGATAAATCCCCAGAGCATACAACTGCAATATAGCTCTACATTTAAGAATAAACTTTGAAGTAAAAGTTGTCCCTGTTCATACAAGCAGTAAGAACAACTTGGGGAAAAAACTCAATACAGCAAGTGTATTTCCTTTTTTGCAGGGAGAACCAAAATACCAAAAAGAAAAGCAAAGCATGTATTCAACTGACCTTTTTTTTAAAAAAAAATAAATAAATTCATACTTACCATCTCAAGGGTAAACGTTTGAGGTATTCTGGTCCAGAACTGCAAACTGAGCAAATGAACGTATAAAACCTAAAAATATATACATACATATATATACACGTGCGTCTGGGTGGTGGATGTCTGTACACACACACACTCTCAATGTTTTAACACCCTAATTATGAAAAAATTAAAGTTAAGCAGGGTAGAAACCCACCTATATGATATTTGAGAGTCCCTTCATCCTCCACCTTCCTTTATCAACTTCCACAATCTGTGCTGGTACCTGGCAGGCCAGATACAAGGTATTTCCTCAATTTTATCCTGGTACCACTGTTTTATACTCCCTAAGAAAGTCCCTCAACCTGTCACTGTATCAGTGAAGATGATCTGTAATGTGGCCACGCCATTCTTTCAAATGCAGAAACCTGTGCCCCAGTATAAGCATGCATTTAAAGGACCCATGCATTCCTGGGTCCTAACTCAGTTCCTTCATACAAACATTCCAGCACAACCAACAGCTAAAACAAAGTATAATAGATAATGAATGAGATAATCCTTGATTCCCTTCTCCAGTTCTCTCATCTGCTTCAACTGCTCCAAGTTCCTCTTTAAAATGAACGCACAGACCAGCACTCTTTTTCATTTCCTTTTGTCCCAACTCATCGCACACGAACAGAGGATGTACAGAGCTCCCCTCAGTCTAGCTATCCTTCCAGCTTTCTCCACTTCTCCATACTGTACTGCTAGTACAGGGAACGGCTACTGCACACACACGCTGACAGCCTAACTTGAAGCATGGTGCCTGTTGCATGTAAGAGATTAGTCACCTACACAACGTGAACTTGAAAGCCCTTATCCAACTTATAAGGTCCACTAAAATGAAGTGCTTTTAAGTTTCCAGTCTCCCTGTAGCCAGTATGATGAACTTTCACAGAAGAATGAAGTCAGTAACTATTTGACTTTATCTATCCAGTGGTTACCACTCCACCACCCCACCCTCCTTCACTAAACTGAGATGAAGAACTGCATTTTCCTGGCACCTGAACACATGCTTTATTTTGTATAACCTCCTATACAAAACTCACCCCATTATTCGAAAATACTGTTGTAGTATTACAGATGCCTTACAGATCATATGCTAAATTCCCTCCAATTTTAAATAAAGACAACCATAAAGTACAGCTTAAGTTTCTTACCTGTCACCAAAAAGCATTGGCTTCTGGAGGCACTGCACACAAGCCTCATGAAACCACTGCTTACATTTGCAGCACTGCAACATCTTTAGATACCAGCTTCACCAACAGAGAGAAAAACAAGATGTGTTAAAAGACTTACTGAAAATTGTTCTTCATTACATTTAAATTAAATAGCAAGGGATCTTCTGACCCAAACTGATTGTCGTAGTTTATAAAACAGAGTCATCTGTAAGGATGTTTCGGTAATACTGAGTTCCATAATGAATCATTACCAGAAAAGAGTGACTAAGAATAATAAAAGATAGCCCAGTAAAAAGATAAAGTTATTAAATTAAGAAAATAAAAGTTTAATTTCCTCTGACAACCACCTTTTAATTCTTGATAGTAAGAATTCAGTAACTCCACATAAGCTCCTTCTCACATACTGGATTAGCTTCCTTGTTAATTTTCCGAAGCACGGCACAGCCACATTTAGTCACAAACATTTGTTCTGAGGATTCAACTACTCAAATCCCCAAAATGAATCTCACAATTCACAAAGGTTTTGTCTTTTCCTTTTTCAGCTTCTCCCTTGAGAAAAGGAACCATGAAAAATTGAAGGCAACGTTTGTCCACGTCTGCAAAATTCTCAAACCAGAGCTCTGTCCTGTGAGCATAAACTCAAAAGCTTCACTTCTTTATGGAACTCTTGACTTGCCTTCACTTCAAATCTTCAATGCTATTTTATTCATTCACTCATCCATGCAGACACCAGAGTATTTATCGCTACCTGCTTAAGAGGTGCTCTTCTTGCCTTTCTTGTAAGAAAGAACCAGCAGAGGACTCTGCAATTCCGTAACAGTAAAAAAGTCTTCCCCCAAAACCAACAATTGCAATCCAGGGTATGATGTTATGGTAGAATCAGAAAATTTAATGAACTAATCTCTAGATACATTTATATTTGTGACTAATGACAGAGCTGAGTTAACATCAGAAAAGCACTGCCTAGAATTGCAAGAAGCTCAAGTAACCCCATCCAATCTCAACACATTAACAGTAGCAATAAAAAAAAAATATTCTTGCTTGTTGTAAGATGGACTGTGATATTATGTGATGGTCACATGACAAAATTAAAACCACCCAGACCTGATGGGAGAAGGAGATCCACTACTAATGTATTTCCTATGAGACATTAAAAAAAAAATTCAAAATTCCACTTAGCATCAAATTTAATACCTACACACAATAGAAACACAAATTAACAAATTCAGAAGTAAAAGTCTACAGGAATAGGGCCAAAGTCTGCAGCTGCATTATGGAGAAAAGTTCTTCTATATTATCTGTTTACTTACTCTCCAGGTCCTCCACAATAGCAGTAACACTGCTGGACATTGGTTTTATGACCTGCATCCCACTCAAGGTCTGTTGCATTATATGGTAATGTTTGTTTCATGACTTGCAGTGCTTTGGCATTTGGTCCTTTCTTAAGTGCACCACCCCTCTGTCAAAAATAAATACATCAGTTTACAAAACCAATACCACATTTCTGAAACTTTCAAATCCTTTAATTTAAAAGTTACAAAAATTTGTCTGTAATAAAGTAAAATACTTTCACCTGTATTTATGTTTTAATAATAGCATATTTTTTTAAAAATAAGTTGTAAGCCAAGTGTCATCTATTTCTAAAATAAATATTAATTCCCAACATATGAAACTTCCATTCAGATCAAAGTGAACAAAAAAAGAAATCACTGAAAAAAGGCACTATTTTTTATTTTTTTGTTTTGATTTCAAAAAACAAAGTACACATGCAACACAGGATGTATTAAAAATGTTTTTCTGGAAACAGACCTTTGTTGTTGTTGCAAAAACGCACTGTCGACAGAGCCATTTATCATCCGAATCAATCACGCTGGAATCAATATTTGGTGTGTGACACAGCTGATGATAACCTGTATAAAAAATGATCAACCAAAGTGTTATTAAAATGGCTAAAGAAGCTTACACAGAATTAACTACATATAATTTTAAAGCAACTATAAGGCATTATCCATCATTAATTACCAAAAATCTGATCAAAAAGATTAGTAACATATTCAAAAAGGTCTTCTAAGTACTCTCAATGGAAAAGATAAACCTTACCTATAGAACGGTAAGTCACTTTAACATGGATTATCATTATTCACTAAGATGTTAATAGCTGCTAAGGGCTACCAAATTTAAGATCAGTTGAGCAGTCAGTCACAGCGTAGAATCAAAACGTCATTTAAAATGCAGTAAATAGAAAAAATCTAGTTACCTTGCCCACATTTATCACATATAACCATTTCATTCGGTGCTTCTGAATACTCTTCCTGACATATTGTACAGACCATTTCCCCACTTTCAGTGGCTCCTAGACAAAGATGAAAGTGTGATTTATTTTTTTTTCAGATTACATCTGCAGTTGGAATGGTTACCACACATATGGCTTTTTTCATAATTTCAGTTACAGATCCATGTATTGTAGAAACATATTGTTACAAAGCATAACTTCCTAACAAAGATAAATTCAGACATTTTGTACAGACTGTATGTTACAAATATTTACATTACTTATCATAGACTATTGGATATTTATAGGCCTGTGTATTTACTATGCAGTCCATGGTTCCTTAATATCGACAATAAAAATTAAATAACTGAATAAAGAATGTAAATGCAGGCTAAAAATATGTATTAAAAAAAAATCCTATCTGGACAACTCATATGTTTTGTATCTACAGTAGTTTGTGCTTCTTTTCATGTAAATATATGCACTACTTGGTGCATATCTTTTTGACAGATCTGCCCAAGGTCCTTTAATATTAAACTCCAACAGCCTTAGGAGGTATGTTATTACTACTTATACATAATTGCAAGCATACAAAAGCATAGAGTAACAGCAGAGGTAAGAAAAAAATGTTAGCTTGCAAACTGGAAACAAAATTACATCTTGCTCCAATGTATCTTGCTCCAATGTATCTTGCTCCAATTGATCCATGTATCAATGTAAAAATCTGGATTAAAACACAAGTTACTTAATCTACATGTTACCACACCCATGCACTCAAGTTTGACACAGTTACGATAAAAGAATCAAAGATCATAAACTAGCACTACACTGAAGCAGAAAAGCAGTATTTTAAAAGCTTCTCAGAAATAAGGCAGTTGGTTTTTTGCTATTATGCATACAAAATCTCTCCTATTAGCAGATAAGTGTTTAGTTTAAACATCCAGAATCAGCAAAAGCCAGATGAGATTTCCATTGCTTTTATATAATGAGGAAGCTGAATCTGATTTTCAGAAGAAATTGTCACTGAAATTGTCATCCATGCTTCACTAGCATTAGATTATCAAAATGCTAGCTACTCCCCAAATACCTGAAAAATCAAAGCTAATATACAACAGATGTCTCACTTGATAACTGTACATTTCCTATACCATATGAATACTCCAAATTCTGTAAAGGTTTCTTATGTGCAACAGTTATGGTGTTACTTTTAAATACGAAAACTCCATTCAAACCTAGGATTTTCCACTCTTTGGTTTCTTTCCACGTCATGTTGTTTCAACTGAAAACAATAGGAGGACATAAACTTGGTGTAAATTAGGCCTGGAGTTTTCTGTTAAGACAGAGTATTATACTCTATCCCCATCCAAATAAACTCAAACCTGATTATTTTTAGAATCGTTCTCCCCTCCCTGCACACAGTTATGTTAAAACAAAAAAACCAAAACAAACCAAAACAGTAACTGCAACAATAAGGAGTTGTTTGACAATACTACTTTTAAAAAAAAAAAATAAAATTGCCTAATTCATGATCCTGGGTCACATTAAATTATATCATTCTTTAGGATACAAGAATATAACATAATAGTTTATTTTAACAGATATAGTAATCTAAACAAAAAATACCAAACAATAACTACTTCACTGAAGTTCTTGCCTGTTTGTATGTCCTTCCAGAGAACCCAGGATTTGGAACTGTCCTCAAATATAATGAAGCAGTTCTGTTTCAGTTTGTTTATCTGAAAAACAAAAATACAGTGGAAGCCATGAGTAAAAGGACTAAACAGAAGAATGTATTTAATACTAAGTGAGACAATAATACTGTAATATTTACCAATATACAATACTGTAAGACTCCAGCAAAGTTAAAAATTTGTTTACCTTTTTGATAGTTCCAAGATAAAACAAGCCATCTGACCATCTAGCTAGGACATCCTGACCTTCTTCAAATTTACACAGTGGCTTTTTGGCTTTCTGTCCATCACATAACGACAGCTTGGTCAGAGATGCTGAGGTCTTATGGCTTCGACGTAAAGGAGACCGCTTATGGACCAGTGAATTACCCACCGCTGTAGAGTCTCTAAAAAAAGAAAAAAAGGGAAGCAAGAGAAAAGATAATCAGAATTAGGTAAGAAACCTTAGATTTTAAATATTAATATGGTTCACAAATAGAACTCGCTTAGCTAACTCCAGAACTTCAGATAGCTAAAAACCTGGTCATGTTTTAAGACTTTACACACCCTTAGTAGTGGTGGGTCTCCTACAATAATGAGTCTACAAAATTTGAAAAAGACAAGTTTATATAAAGAAATATCTTCTATGAAATTAACTAATGTAAATGGACACAGGGAGACACAAACTTTCCAGTTCAGAGACTCTTCGAAAAGTCACCAAAAGCATCAAAGAATGCATCAATAAAATTCAATAAAGGATTACTTAAGCAAAACACTAGTCACTTGAGTCACTGATAGTTTTCTAGAATTCCAAGGAAGCTAAAAAGGTACTAAGCCATATCTAACTCCATTACCTTGGTAGGGAGAGTAGTAGTTGACAATTAACATGCTACTCAACAGTCAATTACCCAGAATAAAATAAAAAAAAACAAAACCAACACAACAAAAGTGAGGCGGGGGGCAGAAACCAGGTTGCGCGCTATGCCAACTCAATGTCCATACTAACTCAGGTACCTCCAACACCGCACCATGCTTTGCTACTAAGCATAGCTGTAGAGGTTTCCAGCACAGGAAGAATTTCTAAATGTTAAATTTCTAATGTAAAATAAGTTTTCCTCTCTGTTAGAATCACAGAGGAAAAGAATAAAGAAGGAAAACCAAAAGATCTCGCAACATTTCTTCACACATGAAACTAAAAATTATGAATTACTTGAACCAATAAATCATTTTTTCCCCCTCATACAATTCCACAATATATAGCCTATTAATATATACGTAAATGTGAATATGCTTTTATGTCAGACTAGCTATCAAATACTACACTCCAAGTAAAGGAGTAAAATACAGAAAATTGTAAAATAGGACCAGATGATGCACAAGGAAGAATCTTTGGAAGTAATAGGCAGAATTTGAGACTGTAAAACAAAGTTACCATTCCTATATTCAAATGTATTTTCTCCTTAGAAACTAAATGTATGTATAACTACAATGCAAACACAAGGACAGCTCAGGGAGTTAAACAGGATAGAGTTAATTGAAAGAGCAAAGTTTCACCTCACTCAAGATAGCTTAGGCACATTATCAGCAACAGAAATATTTGAATTAATCACAAAGCACCAACAAAACCAGTAAATGAATCAGTGTCCTATATAGTTTGACAAGAATTACTGTTCAGATGTTAGAGAAGTTACTGTAAAGTTTCAAGAAGAAGGGAATTCCTTCTCCCTAAAAAGTTTATGTTCAATATGAAAATAAAACTGGAATTATAATGGCTTAAAACATCAAAAATATGTAAAAAGACAAAAGCCAATATTCTAGAGACCAATCAGCAATTATTTTTATTTTTTGTACTAAACAGTTTAAACCAAGAAGGTTAGATAGAAGAAAATTAGACAGCTGTATTAAGCATACTTAAATCAGTGTAAGTCTAAACAATCACATGACAGTAAGAGCAACCAGTGCTCAGTGATGGGCCAGACAAGTGTTCCACCTAACCCAGTAACTCTGGCAGCCTCATGCACAACCGGGTTACCGGTTTAAGTCCTGCCTGATCCCAAGTACAAAAATATTCAGACCAGAGGAACAGACAAAACTTAGACAAGCACTCCTCTCCCAAATATTCTGTAGGTTTCTTACAGGCTGTGGGTCCAAAGATCTCAAGCAGTACTGTCTTTATTTTTTTTTGTTCTCAATGGAATTTTCTTCTGCAAGTTTTTCCTCCGTGTTTTGTTGAACCTGTAAAGCAGCACTTTTTTTGGCTTGTTTCACAGCTGGCACTTTGTCACTTCATTTGACACCCTTCATCATTGCATCAGAAAACTAAACTGTCGTTTTCCATCTTCTCCCTTCATGCCCCAGTAATAATGTTTAGACCCACCCAGCCATATTTCCCAGATAAAGAATCCTACCAATTCTGTTGCTTCTCATGTGAAAGCTGTTTAAAGTTACCGCTGCTTTTCCCCAGTTCTTCTCTAACCTCTGATAAATAGGACGAGACACATGCAGCATTCAAAGTAAGTTCACAATATCAGAGTGACAGCATGGCAGCCCAGGCCATTTTTTATCCTTTGCTCCTTTCCAACTAATAACATTTGTAGCCTACCCCCCAACACACTCTGCAACTGGGCATTGAGTTAAAAATTTCAGAGAATGATTAGAATCTGCAGGTTCTCATTCTAACTGCTCCCAGACTATTGTTTCTCTTCCCACAGGGTATTACTTCTGTTTGCACCAGATTTCATTTGCCACTTTATTATCCAGTCAGTAGCTTAAAGTCCTTCTACACTTCCTACATTATTCTGAATAACCTCATACTCTTAGAGCATTTCATCATTTAAACTTACCATCTTTTCTACATCACTGCAACATTTTGACCCCATCTTGTATAGTAGTTTAAATTTTTGCAAGGGCCTCTGAAGCAGGGCCCCAGCTCTTAACACTTGTTGCAGCCACATTCTGCTGTCTCCTTTGTATCTGTACAACCACTTATTTACACATCCAAGTACCAAACCGGCTCAGAAAAAAAATGTGTCTGAAGTCAGGCAGTCAAGAGAGGGGGGAAAAAAAAGGGTTTGCCTTCATCAGTTCCCCAAAGGTTTCTGACTACACACGCACCCAACTTTGCACAAAGCAAGCAATGTTCAAAGGCTAGGCAAGGCTTGATCAAAACAGACTAGAAATAGTTGTGAAACTATAACCCGGTCTCAGCCAACAAGCCTTTTCTTGGAAAGGACTCATCATAACAAATACTAAAGTATTTGGACACTTCAAATTACATCTATGAACTTGATTTAGCATATTAAATGGGTCAATAAGTTGCCATGTGTAGTTCAAAGCACCTAAAGCAAATTCACTAGTGCACCTTGAAACATTTGAACAAGTGTTTTGACAGAACTACTCTTTTCTAGAGGTTCAAAGACTGTCTTTCCAGCTTTTTATCTGGTTTGATTTAAGTGACTAGAGAAAGCAGCTAAAAGGCAGGGATGTTGCCTCTTTTCCCGTTCTTGAAAAAATGTGTGAAAGATCTTGTATAGAATAAGCAAGACTCAGACAATTCATTTATTATACATAATCTAGCACAGATTTCCATTTAAAAAAATCAACGATTTTTATTAGTTTTATATTAAACAAGTCTTCAAAAGCATATGACATTCTCCCTAGTACAGAAGTTTGTCCCATAACTTCCCTTCAAATTATAACAAAAATGTGTTGTGCATCGCTTTCTGGCACAAAGCATTTAAATGACTCTATACATTGACTTACACAACAGCCTAAATTCACAATAGCTACTTCAGACACTGAAGGATCTTGACACACAGTAAAGGTCTGAGCCAATAAAGCAGACACTTCTCCATTGTCCACATTGCTCTCTTTGTGGGAGATAGCACTGCTGAAGTGATGACTAAACAGCTCACGAAGTGGCTCCTGCTGTGGCAGTTTATGGTTTATCTAACAGACTGAAAATAGGGTCAGTTATCACAATAGGCTAACACTTGTAGCTAGCTTAACAGTTGCTTTCCACATGGATAAGAAGTTCCTCTTCAGGGAAACGTTCCCTCCATGTTTTTGATGGAGATTAAGTGGCAAGAGCTACTGTTTTAACAAATTTACTTTAATTAGCAAGCCATAAGTTACTTGAAGTAGGTGCCTCTGAAGTGTCTTCTGTAAACACTACACAAGAAATCACAAGAAATTCACTGCAGACCAGCATAAACACTACATGCCTAAAATGTTAATAACTTTCTCATCTGTCTTGCCACAGCACTCTCTGCTGTAGTGGAGCACCAAAAAGCCACACCAACCATTAAAATAAAATTTCTGTGGAAAGTTAAGTGAAAATGCAAGCTGAGGATAACTTCTTGCTTGGTAATTCTGAAATTAATTTAAAGCTTACACATTTTCCAGAAACTTGCTTTTAAGTCTTCCCTAAAGTTAGCTCCATAGCACCTTCCTACCACATCATTTATAGTTAACAAAAAAATTAGTAATCTAAGCAACACTTTCCACACCATCACAAAAGCTTCTCTCCAAGAACTTCTCATTGCAAAATACCCAAAAGAAGTCTTAAGTTTTTCAAAAAAACTTGTCTGATATAATAATCTACTTTATCTCATTTAACTTGCACAACTAAGTTACACTGCATGTCATACAGCATGCCCAGCCTACCTTGGTTTTACATCCTTTACTCAATACCAAGTATATTGTGGCTGTATTCTTAATCTTTCATTAGTTAATGGGGGAAGCCAGTAAAATGTGTCTGCATGTAGAAATACGCTTCAAAATAGAAGTGCACTTTCACCATTTCTTGATAAGTTGATCTCATGAAGTACTGAAAATGCTCATTGATTTTTTCACCTCGGGGTCTAGACCATAACCATAGATATCCTCAAGCAAGAAAAGCAGATGACTTTCTATTCATCCACTTCACAAATTAGTTTATAATATGCTGCAGCAGCAGGTGACAGTCACCATTCTTTGTCAACAGAAATGGCAAACGCCCTCTGAAGGTAAACTGCCTAAATAGTCTGATTTGTAAACTGTGACAGCTTATTATGCATACCATTGTACTTATCAAAATCGGATTTCTGTTAGTTTTGACTTCCTTATAACTCTCTCTAACCTTTATTAGAGGATAGAAAACGTCAATGTTCATTTGGTGCCTCTGACTCCTGTATCTCCACAGCAATCCTATAGAAGAACCTGAAAAGTTAGGGGAAAGAGATGTGAACAGGCTAGAGGATTAAAAAGACTGAGCACTCTCCCTCTTGATTCCAAGAGTCTTTGCTCTCAGTAGCACTGCCAGGGTAAGGTCGTTCATACTCCTGTATTCCTTCAGTTGTAACGACTCCTGTGAAACAACTCCTGTTAAGAAAGACTCCCTTGACAGAGTTATTTTTTCAGCCATCTCGGTTCACTGATTTGTTTCACAGAATGGTTTGTCAGCACAACAGAACAAATGCAAACAAGCAACTTGGGACACAAACTCCCTCAACTGGCACCACCAGACCGCATGACTGAACTACAGACAGTTTCACTGACAATCCCTGCAATTTCAGGAAATTTCTTCCAGAGGGGCTGCGTGATTCACAAATACTACAACAGTAACAGATGATAGCTACCCTATGAGTACAGACAGTTTTTGGAAGCCAAATTAAAGATACTAAATTTTAACAACTGAGTGCCCAAAGCACATTTCAATCCACTGAGACAACTCATAAAAGTGAGACCCACAGATAATTCATTTATTCCCAGTAAATACAAATCACACTGAAGGGACAATGAGTTTAGAGAGCCTAGCAGATTTAGCAGAAGGGAAATGGGACTAGAAATCACACACAGAGCATCCTACTAAGACAACTCACATAGATTAGGATCTCTCTCAAAATTGGAAAATGTGGTATCACATAGGAGAGGAAAATCTAGTGAAAGAACTTACTTTAACTAGAGATAATCAGTTTAAGTTCTGAAAGCGTGACATTACTGTTGATCATTCACAATTGTTGTGTCTGAAGTTACAAACTACACTTTTATTAAAGAAAACTGAACTAAGAAGAAGGGTTGTAAAATACCAGAAGTCTGTTCTGCTCTCTGTAAGACAGGACAGTCAACATCTCACAGGGAATGGGGGAGGGTGGAGGTCTCGCAAGGGCTCAGAACACACAAAACTGAGGGCAGTTTCACACATGGCTTATCCAATATAGCAGCTTGGTCCCCTCCCACCAGCTCTGGAATGACAAGCTGACTTCTCCATAAGCTTCCTATTCAGTTTTTTTCCCTTAATATGGATTAATTTTCTGATATTTTAAACAAATTAAACCATCTCACAAAAAGGCCTGGTAACTAGACAAGCCAGGTAAGCAGCAAGCATTCACACCCAGAAGGTAACAAAGAAGGGAAGTGAATCTTTTCCGAGAGCCACAATCTTAATTGGTTTACCCAGCACCACATAACCAAGACCAAGCCATGCTTCCAACGTAGCCGCTAACCTGTGACGGGGATCCAGTACCTCTGTTAGCAGCTGGAGAGATGCTGGATCCTAGCCATGTGCTTCACCCCATCTTCCTTGCATCTTCTCTGCCATTTAGGAGCTCTCATGCCAAACATTATCCATTCACTGTGTCAACCATACCTCTTCTCCCCCAAATAAAAAGATTCTGCTGGGCCAAGATGACAGACAGACTTAACAGAACACTACTTCTGCCCCAACCCAGGCCCAAACTTTGGTTAAATCTGATTCAGAAAACAAAAAGTTCACTTTGCTTTTCATAATGGCAACTTTGTTGTAATAGTCACTGTTCCAATTATACATGAACAGGCTATTATATTAGTAAATTGCCATTAATTTATTTCAAGCAGAGTATCCAGTACAAACCTAGATTATAGTCTATCCTTTTATGCAGCCAAATGAGTATTGAGCTCCCAATGTTTTATGACACACCACATCTACAAGATATACTTTGAGCTCCTTATATTTACGCTATTTTGTATTCTGGTACAATTAAAAGCCTAAGCCACATCAGAAGAAGAATAAAGGGACTCTAACCTAGGCATCCCTCAGTCTAGAAAAGCAGAGAGTAATGGTTGGGGAATAAGAAATACATTCTCAAAATTATTTTCAATTTTTACAGTTGTTTAGGATAGTAGAGTAATTCAGGTTAGAAGGGATCTCAGCTCTCTAGTCCTGCTCAGTGCAGCATCAGCCACAAGGCCAGACCAGGTGGCTTTAATCCAGTCAGCCCTTGAAAGCCTCCAGTGATGAAGGCCACACAACCACCCTGGAGCTTTCTTCCACCAGTGAACTGTCCTCATGGGGAGGCAAAAAAAAAAAACAAACCACCAAAACCAAACACAAAAACATCCCCCACCCCATACCCATCAGAATCTCTCTTATTTCAAGATGTGTGTTACCTCTTGTCCTCCTGTCACAACTACTGTGAAGAGACCAATTCCGTCTCATTCATCTTCTCATAGGAGCTGGAAGGCTGCCATTAGGCCTCCCTGAAGCCTTTTATTCTCCAGGCTGAATGAGCCTCGTTCCCTCAGCCTCCTCTCATAAGGCAAGTGGTCCAGTCTCCAACTGTCTCAGTGGCTCCCCACAAAACTTGTCTAGTTTGATATCTTTCACAGAACATCTAACAAGTTCTGCGTAGAAGGAAATAATCACTTCCCCTCAATTTTCTGCTCCTGTTCCTGTTAACATATCCCAGGATACCACTTGCCTTTGCTCACAGGACACCCTGATGGCTTGTGTTCTGCTTTCTGTCTGTCAGATCCCCAGCCAATCTTACCCTGAAGTTCTTCCTTCAGATGCAGGTCTTTGCTTTTGTCTGTTGAATTTCATGAAGTTCCTGTCAGCCACTTCCTTCAGCCTGGCTGAAGTTGAGGTAAGCAACATCCACTTCTCTCCCCTTGCTCACAAATCCTGACGTTTTTAACACAGAAGGTGGTCAGGTTATGGTTTATCCTTGGTAAATATACACTGACTGATCCCAGTCACCACCTTTCCATGTGTCATAGAATCGTTTAGGTTGGAAAAGACCTTTAAGATCATCAAGACCAACTGTTAACCTTGCACTGCAATGTCCACCACTAAACCATGTCCCTAAGCACCACATCTACATGTCTTTTAAATACCTCCAGGGATGGCAACTCAACTGCTTCCCTGGGCAGCTTATTCCAATGCTTGACAACCCCTTCCGTGAAGAATTTTTTCCTAATATACAATCTAAAGCTCCCCTGGCGTAACTTGAGGCCATTTCCTCTTGTCCTGTTACTTGGGGGAAGAGACCAACCCCCACCTCTCTACAACCTCCTTTCAGAAATGTCTTCCAGGAAGACTTACTCCACGACTTTCCTAGAGACCAAAGTGAGGTTAACCAGCCTGTGGTTCCCTGGGTTGAACTTTTGGCCCATTCTGAAGACAGGTGTAACATTTGCCATTCTCTAACCATTACAGATACCCTCTGTTGTAATATGTTTACTTCTCAGCTCTACCCAGTCAACCATGATACCACCCATCATGATCATATGTGACTTTCATGCAATACATTACTATCCCAATAGGTAATTGTTGTTTGGAGTTTTTTAAATGCCTTGAAAGATTTTGGCTATGATTTTTGCTCTGAATTCTTCTGCCTGGTTAGACAAAGAACTCCCTAGTAATCACAGAACATCTTTTCATTGGTGTGTTTTTTCAAGTAGCTCTATGCTTTCAAAGCTACATCCATCACACTACCTGACAAAAGCATTAAGTTTTGCTTCTAAAAAAAAAAGTGGTAATAAGGACCGAGTGAATCCCTGCGGCCCATTCAGGTGATTAGCAGTTAGGTCTATGAATCTGTTACACATTAGAAAGAAGTTTAGCCAGAAGATGGAGGGGAAGTGATTATTTCCTTCTATACAGAACTCATTAGGCAGCATCTAGAATACTGTGTTTTGGTTCTCACGCTGCAAAAAAACCATCAAACTAGATGAGTTTGGTGGAGGGCCACCATGACAGTCTGAGCTGGGAGCACTTGCCCTATGAGAAGAGGCTGAGGGAACCAGGCTCATTCAGTGAGGCCTAACAGCAGCAGCCTTCCAGCTCCTACGAGAAGATGAACGAGATGGAATTAGCCTCTTCACAGTAGTGCATGGTAGGAGGGCAAGAGGTAACACATATGTTGAAATAAGAGAGCTTCTGATGGGGGGAAATGTTTTCGTGGGTTTTTTTGGGTTGGTTGTTCAGGTTGTTTCTTTTTTCTCTCTCTTTCCCCCCCCCATGAGGACAGTTCAGCAGTGTGACAGGGTCCCATCAGTGTGTGGCCTCCATCACTGGAGGCTTTTCAAGGGCTGACTGGATAAAGCCACCTGGTCTGGCCTCATGGCTGATGCTACACTGAGCAGGACCAGAGAACTCCTGAGGTCCCTTTTAACCCGAGTCATCTCTTGATCCTGTGAAGTATGACTGTCCTCAATAAGATTGATTCATACCATTAAAAAGGGGTAGCCACCAGGATAAGTGCATTCTCATGTCCATAATACTACAATCATTTGTGATTTTGGTTTTACTCACTCACATTCTCCCTCAAGGAATAAAAAATAACTAGAAATGTTTTAATTCTATTCGATATGCAAAGTGAAAGTATTGGTCTTTAAAAGATCATTATAGATTGACATATATCCCTACATATTTAGTTTGTAGGGAAACAGCGTAGGGCATTCCTGTACCGTAAGAGCCATTTGTTTGGGACTGATCATGTGTTTGTACACAAAGAGGCAGAAGGTAGTACCAGGGAGAGAACAATGGTATCAGGTCACAACATACCTTTTCAGAGTAGATCTTCCCTTAATTGTGTACTTAGCACCTCCTTGAACACAGCCGCTTCCTTTTGTGTTTCTACAGTATCCAAATACAGGATGCCCAACAACATACCTAAGCGAGTATAGGATGAGCATGCACCCAAGCAGTGAAAGAGGTAACAGACAACATGCTGACTTGCACGGGGGGCGGAGGGGGGCACAAAAAGGGTTTCAGAGCTCCATGAAATTTCCTTCTTTAAGGCTACTCACAAGGACAGCAACCTTCATAAGCACTCCACAGAAAGAAATTAAAAATAAATCAAATTATTATTATCATCCAAGATATTTAGTGAATTAAATATGTTCAGACTCATCAGGAATGCTCTCATTAGCTCTCTTCCTCTCAAAGGAAATTAAACCTCTTGATTTCAACTCCTCCATAGAGAGTCTACCCTCTAGGAAGAGGCCATCAGCTTGAAATATAGACAGTACAAAGTGTAAGTTCAACTAGTTTCAGTGCTTTCAGTAACAGGTACCTCCCTGCCCAAGGACCCTCCAGCAATACCTGTGGTTTTATAATTCTTCTCCTGGTGCATTTTACTCAAAGACACACTTCCCCTCCATTTCCTGCAAGGAAGGCCTATAAAGAAGGTGAAACCAACTCTGCAGCAAGCTCGGAGGTCAACCACAGAAAAAGTACTGCCAATTCAGAAACTAAGAGAAGATTCATATTGGCTTCTAGTCACACGTGTTTCTTCCCTCCAACAAGCTTTCTCCTCCACAGCTACCATGAAGAGCACAAAATATGCTTTAAAGCCATTTTAGGTGCTTCTAGTACTATATTCATTCACATCTGTCTCCAGAGAACACAGAAGTCCACTCTTTACTAGGAAATGAACTGCAACTTACTTGTTACAGCTGCTCTTCTCATACACTTTACCTGATCTCCAAATGCAGGGAAGGACAAATAACTTATCTGAGGCCAGCCTTGATACTACCTACCAGTACATATGTCTTTCACCTATTTAAAAAAAATATATATATTATACACCTCGACAGTTGGTAACTAGCCATATTAAGACAACTTTTGAGAAGCAACCTATATTTCATTTAGAATTCCTCCCAAAGCAGAAAAGACAGGTTGTTGAGAAGCCACACATCTATATTTGATAAAATAAGAGTTAACTGTGGAAAACTTTACTAAATTATACTCTCAGTTTAGATCCACATTTCACCAGCTTGTAGCTCCTCGCAGAGATCTTCTCACTTTAACTACTTTATTACGCACCTTCTTTCGTATCTTCCATTTTTGTTTTCACTTATTCTCCTTCCACTAAAAAGCTATGAACCTACTAAGCTGTACTCTAATACTACAGGAATAAAGCTTTCTTTCTTCCTTTAAATTCAAGTGCTTTCAAATTTATTGCAATTTGAGCACTTGAAAAAGGGACAAACATTGACTTATTAACTTTTACCAACCTGATTACAGATCCCAAAAAACCAGAAAGCTGTTTTCTTATCCCATGCTTTTGACAGTATAGGTACAAAGCGCTAATCACTTTCCCTTACACTAAGTCAGGAAAAAAAAAAATCATGCGATTATCCATTACTATGTTTGGCCTTTTAAAGTCAGAAGCAGGGCCTATCAGAAATTCAAGAAACAAGCATACTGTTACGCCGCTTTCCTGGCAGGCCCTTTCATTTAATTACACAGGCCCCCTCCTTTAAATAGCACCCAGGTACTCCATGGGTGGATGATAACCCCTAGTATTTCAACACTAATATCAGTGTCCAGAGCACCCAACACAGTACCATATTGTTCTCTTCGACTAACAAAAGTATCAACCCATTCTTCTTACAGAATTCAAACACCAAAAGAAAAGAAAACGCGTTATTGCACATCCTTTCAGCCAGCAACAGTTAACATATTTTAGCGAACTAAAAACGTAAGCTTCCAAGGACGTTCAAATCGCCTAGCCTGAAACCAAAAACAAAGTTACCAGCGACCACCACCACCACGTCTTTTGTGCTGCCCTCCTCGCACTCGAGCAAACGCAGCCTACTCGGACAATACCCCTAAACGAGAAGATACAAAAAAAAAAAAATACAGCTGGCGCAAGCCTCGCCGCAACCTCACCGCAACGGCAGCACCTCCGCGGACCCCGGCGGACGGCCCGCTGCCTCCCTTCCCTTTGTTTTGGTCACCGCGGAGCACCGCTGACCCCTCGCTCGCCTTGCCAGCCTCCGCCTCGGAGGGAGCTTCCTCCCCCTCCCCCAAAGAGCGTCCGGGGGCCCCCCAGCGCCGGAGCGGGGCCCCTCGCACCCCCTCCCCGGCGGGTGGCGCGGCCGCCGCGGGGGAAAGGAGGCGGGAGATGGGGGGGGGATGCGGCACCGGCGGCCCGAGCTGCGGGGCGCGCCCGGCCTGCGCGGGGCCCAGNGGAGAGGCTGGTGCATTCTGGGAGCACAAAGGGCCTCGGCCCCGCCCCGGCGGGCCCCGCCTGCGCCGACAGGCAGCTCCTGGGCCAGGGGGNAGGGACTACTTTAGGCGTGCTGGCCGAGGGAGAGATCCCTGCTCGCTGGCCGGGACTCGTTGCGGTAGTGTTGAGGGGAGAGAGCTGACGGGGAGGCAGCTGTCTATTGTTCCCCGCCGCACCTGCGGGGAGGCGGCCTGGGCCTGGGCAGCGCCGCCCGCCCCGCCGTCCCCACCGGCCCTGCAGGTCCTCCACTAGAGCTCGGGGCCGCGGCGCGGCTCCCCGCATCGGAGGGGGTCGGCCCCGGCGTCTAGAAAGATCCAAGGGAGGGTAGGACGCGAGCCCGGCTTCGCGCACGGGTGGCCGGCGAGGCCAGGCCCGGCCACGGTACCCGAGGCTTCCGCGGCCGGTTAGTTAAGGCCGCTGGGCAGCGTGCTCCTCTGCAGAGACTGGCAGCGGGGTGCTGCCATTTTAGGAGACAATCTAAACCTCAGAGTTCTGTTTGTAGTAGCAGCTATATTAGCTTAGGGAAACAGGCTTTTCACTTTCTGTCACTGAGAACAACCTGGTTTTGCGCATAGTTTCTTTGGCTGTGGTATTAGACCAGTCTGCATTAAAGCAGGAGTTGCCCAATACAGTGGTGACATGGTTATAAAGCTTGCCCTAACCCCGTAAGGGCAGTTGCTCAGCGCTGTTCAGGCCTCTGTGCAATACTGAAATGCAAATATTTACTGGATCAGATCTTGCCAACTGGTGTAACAGATGCTCAGGAAACGGCTGAATTTGGTGGACTGGAGGATGGATTTTGGATTCCTGAGTCTGTCTGGGTCGCGCTGCCTGAGTTCCCAAAGCTGCCTTCTCTCCCAGGATAAGCCACAGAAAATAAGTCTGGATAAATACAAGTTTTAGAGGATAGTTAAATGGATGCGCTAACTAGACACTGTTTAGTAATCATGATCTACTGCTAAAAACAGACTTGTACAACACAAAGGTCCCTGGCTGCTCGTCACAGATTTTCATGGACTGTAAACTGCAGCAAGTTTTTATTTTTAAATCACAACAGTGGTGTGAGAACCAGTGTTTAGCTATGTTAAAAAGCAAACTTCCAAGTCAGCAACAGAATAAACGGGATTAAACACCAATAATTGGCTCCCTCACAACTTAATTACATGGAAGGTCTTAATCAGTCTCGTCCCGTTGTATCTTTGAAATGACATAAATCAGAACTTCTCAAAGTAGAATCACTCCCCTACAAAGTAAATTGTTTCTTTAGCCACTAGTACCACTGCCAAAAAAACCCCAGAAACACAACAGAAAAGCTCCTGACTAAAAAGACGCATGACCTCTTTGTCCTTAAAGTATTGCTCCCAAAAACAGTCTGCATAACCCCACCACAGAGGTGCACGGCCCCATCCCATCCATAAAGCACTGCTTGTCACAAAGCTAGGAGCTGCTGCTGGAATAGCAGCATCTGAGGGCAGCCCGAAAAGGAACTGGGAATCCCTATGTTATATAATTAGAGTTTGATAAACTCATTAGTTTGCTATTTCAGGGGTTGTACTAGTTAGGCCAGAACATACCTCCTAAAGCTTACTATTAGCTTTATTACTACAAACGGCAGACAGTATCAATATTTTCCCACAACCTAGATTCCACATAGTATCTTTCTCCTGTAATATCTGAGAAGTACAATATAAGCTTATAGCCAAACACCAAATAAAACCATTTTAAACTCTAAATCCTTTAAGGCCAGCTATTACTGATAGCTAGAAATATTCCAAGCCATACATCCCCCACATACACATCTCGCACCCCACCACCTTAATTTCGTAACTCATACTATAACATCCTTTTTTAAATCTATTTAACAGGCCACTGAATCTCCATCCAACAGGAAACCCCCTTCTAGAGCAGTGACTATGTGACTCCCACTGATCCGATCCATCTGCTAGACCAAGTAAATCAAGTGGCTGAGGTATACGTAGACATAGGTGACAAGTTCAACAAGAGAAATTTGCACTGGAGGAGAAATTTGCTCTGGAAGAGTCACTGGCATTGTTCTTTTGCCCTACCTGACCAGATTATTACAGGGTTGGGGATCTCACTGGAAATGTGCAAATGATACTTTACAAATGGTTTTCAAGTTAAAAAGCTCAAATCAGTAAACCTGTGTTTGCAGCAGCAGGAGGATCCCTTGTTCTCACTAGCATATGCGGTACAAATAAATCAACAGCAATAGTAAAAAACCTAGTTTAAACACACAATTCCCATTACTATACTATGACACATGTATGATTAATCTGATTTGGAGCAAGCTAGAATCTTTGTCTGCTTTCTATTCAGTGCTAGTAGTAAACCAGTTATTTCTTCTGTTAACATATGGCAAGACTCTATGTCATGACTTCAGAGTGAACTTCCCTGCCTTAGTTTCTTTTTTGCCTTCCAGTAATACCTCAAAAGTATTTCAACATAAAGTTTAAGCAACCTCTCCTGTTGTGTTTTCAATTCCAGACATATTATGTATATACTTTGAGGTGGAGAGTGACCAAAGCAAATTAAATTACATTCCCTCCAATGTCAGTAAGGGCTTTCTTGTGTAGAAGTTTCAGGAAAAAAAAAATAGTCTTTGATTATGTATCAGATTCTGCTTAGTAATACATATTTTCAGCTTTATTCCATCTCATCTTATTAATAGCTCTGTTTCAGAAAGGAGATATAGAATAACAACCTGGCACTGTCTTTATCTCTGTTTATTTTTGTCCATATATTGTTAGGCAAGCCTAACAGTAATACTCTTGCCATAAAGACAAGCAAAAGCAAAGTCTTGGCTTTTTAAAATTCTATTTTGCCTTACTGGCACAGCAGAGAAAAATTAAATTTCATATTCAAACTGTAAATCCCCTAGTACCCAGCAGAGATGGATGAATTTGAAGAGTCAGAAACAGTGGCATTTCCCTTAGCCGATGGCCTTTCTCTTGAATGTTACCATAATTTTTAAAGGCTGATGTTACATTTATATACTTCCCTTGCCACAATGGCCACATAAATATTAAACAAGCAAACCAAAACACACAAAAACCAGAAGTATAAGTCAGCGGTATACATAGATGAGAGCACCAACTGCTGCACAGTATTATTTTCCATTACCTTATTGTATCACACTACATAACATCAAAATGATACCCTTGAACAAGACAATACTGCAAAGCTTATCCTTGTACAGATGGTTGTCATGACCACAGTTCAGTAAGGAGGGAATATTAGATCCCAGGCCATTTTCTCTGCATTGTTTAAGCATGGGAACAGCAAGGAAGCTCACCTGGGATCTTCCTATCTTAAATCAAGATAAATATGGTACATCTATTTTTACATGAACATAATAATTAGTGAGACTGCACATATGCTGCATTTATCATGGCTCAACTCAAAAGAATCTTCAATTTCAAAATTTAAAAAACAGGCAAGTGATGTTATAAGATATACAGAATTTTGTACTAATTGTCTTACAACTAGCTAACAATTGTTATAAAATTAGAGTAATTATTCTATATATTAAAAATATAAAAATAGCACTGAAAATATTTTAAAATTGACATCTTTAAATGCTTTTCTAGATAGACAAGAATATTAATAGTTTTTCATCCTCATATATCAACAATGCAGAGGAAAATAAATTAATATTACTGGCCATAAGGTACCTTGATATTGTTCTTCACATAGAAACACTTTTTTTGAAGTACAAGCACTTAGCCATTCCCATCTTTTTTTATCTTCTGAGAGATCAGAAAATCCTGAAAAAAACTGTCCTGTACTTCATCATGTTCTTATGCATGTTGGGATCTTGCTTGATAAATCTTAAACTGTAAATATCCTTTTAAATGTGTTCACTATCGTGGTCATCGTTGACCCAATCTAGCTGGTCAAATACTATTTTTTCTGTTAAATTCAATGTACAGAAAAACAACATATTTGCCCCACTAATCCTATGCAATTACTTCTTCATTCTTATGTCCTTAATATTTAACAATCTACTGCTTGTTACTTTTGAAGATAGAATATTATGAGAGTATTGGAGTCATATTTTTGTCTCTAAGTCTCTAAAGTGCTACTGCAACACCTGCATTAAACAGCAATTACTGAGTGGGTTAGTATATGATCTGCTTGTATCGCAACCTTTATTAGGCTTTGAACTGAGCCACATTTAAACCTGAAAACCATTAGAAGGTTGTTTACCCTTTAAAAAGTAACATTTAGCGATCTAACTCCTTTTTTTTAAATCCTTCCCTGGCACTATTACTCAAAGCACCAAAGACTCTTAAAAAAAAACACAAAAACAAACTGTGGGTGTTAGCTCTGCATTTAATAACAGACACTTCAGATGCTTGAGAATATATCAAACAATATTAAAAAGTCCTTAATACTTGATTCACTTAAAATTTTATTCCAGGTGTGTAACCTTTCTGAAATTACTTGTAAAACATAAGTCACGATTTTGTATCACTGAGTGGTCTTTGGTAGCTGGATGGATAGTTCTTCAGGTGCTCTATAGTTCACAATTCAAAGCACTTGGAAGCTATTAAATGTTCACATAATTCTAATATAAGACCTTGGTTATTCCTAATTTGCAGTTCATACCCCACCATGGCTGAAACCTCTCTGTTTGCCGGAAGTGGCTGAACAAGAAGAAATCCCGCAGTTCACATATTTATAACAGTGGAAAAAATATAACTTGTAACAGACTGAGATATCCAAGACTGAAATTGTAAGGGCTTGAGGCAGTGTTTCTACATTATTTACAACATCTTTGAGTATGCTTGGTAAAGTGTGGGAAAGGCTCTTATTGTGAGAGCGTATGTGTCTCATATCTATCTTAGTTATACTAACAATTTTTTTGTACCTGAAGACAGTGAGTGAGGTCCAAAGGAGAAAAAGTAAGTGCTTGATTACAGGTTTGGCCTTGCTGAGGGTGCTTGTGTATGAGTTACTGTGTTCTTACTGGTAATAGTGTCTTTTCTTTATTGAAGACTTATAAGCATATGTAGCATTATTTTATCTCCAGAAAATAGCTGTGAGAGAACTGCAGCTTATTACTATTCTAGCTAGTGTGAATTTTGTGAAGGTATGCAAGAGTAGTCCTGAGTAATCTTTCTTCCTGTCTTTTTCTTGTGCATAAAAATATGAGCTCATTACTCAGAGTCGGAATTTAAGAGAGGTTTACTACTCTCTCTGCACTGTCATTTGGCTGCTGTGGTCATATAATCACCTTCTTTCAGGAAACAAACAGCTGCCAAGTCTTGAAATTTTGGTTAATTGCCTGGATCAGAAAGAGGTTCTGCTTCCCAAACTCCCTGAGAATTCAGTCGTGTACCAGTGTGATGCATTCCTTCCCCTACACTCTAAGCACAGATCTGAAAGCAGTTACTGAAGCTCTAGTGACTAAAGGTAAAATGCATGGTCAGCATTTCAGAGTTAAAGCCTAAGCAAGCATTTTATTCATTCACTTTAGCTCTGTTCTGCAGATTTGCAAAACTAATTGCAGTCTCAAATATTTTACATCGTGATGGGTTGTATCATAACTTCTTGAAGACTGTGGCATCATACAGTTTTATGGCAAGGTTTTTGTCTGTCAGCATCTGTGCTCCTTTGTGTACTGTAAAAATGCCTGCTAGAGCAGAATTTCCAGCTCTTGTGTGGTTAAATTTTGTAACAGTACAGACCAGACTTACTTCTTAACTCTAAACTGAAGTAAAAAATGTTTAACAGCCCCTTAGGACACAGTTACATGGGAGGATATTGCCGTTTCATCTGTGGTAAAAAATCTGTTCTGGACATCAGTCTGGCCGGAGGGAGAATTAGTATAGCATTCCTTCTGCTTTCCCACCACCTGGAATGCAGTATGGGCCTTCTCACAAGCTTTCAGCAGACCTGCCAAGTCCCACTCAGATGGAAAATCCCTCACTTATTTTCTTTCTTTTTTTTTCTTTTTCCTAATAGCATCTCTTTATCTGATGAAGATGGCAACACAATAGTTTTGAACAGTGCAGCCTGACAGGATCCTGCTAACACTTACAGCTGTTTGCAGTCCGGTAAATTCGACTGCAGGGGCTGAAGATAAGGCAGTAGCCCTTTTTGTAGCTGCTGCCAGTCCAAGAGGGCTGCACAAAAAGAACAGTAAGTGGTCCCAGGCCAACATACTACCCAATTCATTAATTCCGTACTTCATTTTTCTACTGCTTATGTAACTGCTTGTTACATTTATTAACTTCGATATGTTTAAGTAAAAGGTGCAAGCCAAGGATCGTTGTTTTGGCTAATCCAAATGTAATAGCTATTGTCCGACATATATTTTGATCCTTCCACAAGGATGCCATGTTATCTCAGCCTGAAAGCCCAGGTTCTGTTCTAACACAGCGTTGCTTATCTGCATTGAGCTAAAAAAATGATACAGAAACAGGATCAAAATAAATTCTTATTGCATCAGTCATTCGTTCTCTATTTTGACATCCTTCACACCAACACTCACATCCCCATCTATACAGTCCTGACTCTATCCCTGAAATCTGGGGCTGCCAGGATAGACAATATTTTTTTCTTTATTTTTTTTTTTTCATGCTATATGCTTTGGTGATGAGTTAAAACCAGTAGTTAAATATCAATGTAAAACCAAAGCAACAGTACATGCACTTGCGACATCATCAGGCTGCAAAAGTATACTGTAAGCCAGATTTTGCCTCAGTAAACTAGTGAAATTCTTATAATGTATCAGTAAAATAGTAGAAAAGATGGTCTTATGAACACAGAAGAGATGTATTTCTACTAGATTAATATATTTAAAATAGTACAATCTGAAGTCGTCACAGCACGGATGTAGTTACCAGATAGCTAAATTTAAAGATGGGTTTGGGAGAAGCAGGGGAACATGGCACATGCGCCCAGCCACCCAAGTAGTCCCCTGCCCCCCTGCCCCAGCTTTTGCAGACCGGTGGAAGTGTGAATTTTTCAAAGCAGCTGAACTGAGCTAAGGGCTGGCAGTCCCACTGCTTCCCTCCCAGCATGCTGCCAGGGCTCCCCTTCAGTCCACTTGGGTTCTCCTCTGACATTGCAGTGACCTGCTTCATAGCACTGAGTAGTATAAACTAACCCCACAACAGGGGTAAATAATTTTCTGCTAGTTTGGAGGCAGGGGCTGAAGGAGGGGATGGGGAGGTGAGCCCCGGCAAGTGGCTGTGAGTCTGGCTCTTCTCTGCAGTTGTAGCCGAGGGTACAGTTTCCTGACCCAGCGAAACTTGTCTGGCAGCTGCTGCCATCCAAGGTTGGACTCGTTCCTGCTCAGGAGGCTGCTGATGTTGTCTATTGTGGTGGCTGTCCCCTGTGCCAGGAGCCACACAGATGTGGCAGGTCAGTGAACTGCTCCAGCTGAAAAAACATCACTTCTATGCATCTATGTATACATAACACATATATGTATGTATAAAAATGGGTTTGTTTTAGTCAGATCGCTAGCAGTAACTTCATGAGTCTAGGAGCTGAGAGTGTGTATACACTGAGGAGGAAGTACAGAACCAAGGTAGCAGAAGAGATGATAAAAATATTAATTTTAGAAAATGGAAATGCAAAGAGAAAAGGCTCATTTCTTCTTCTGTTCAAGTTACAGAATGAAACATCTACAACAAGCTAACGGGAAAACATAACCTGACCTTCAGTTTGACCCCAAGGACTGCCATCTCTCTTTCAGGTGGTCAAATGTATGTTTCACGGTCACAGGCAGCTCATGAATTGACAGCTGAAATATTTCTGATTATGGGACTGCTGATTTCTGATTATGAGCTGCTTCTTGAGTCAAGAAAGCAGAAGTGTGCCAAGACTGACAGGTAGACATGCTGTCCCTGTGAATTCACTGACAGTGAAAAGCATCATGTGATGGCCTCAGCCCAACTGGGACTGAGGACCTCATGCCTTCCCAACCTGGGCAGGAATGGTGGCTGTACAGGGGTCTTGATGGCTCTGCTGTGTTCCATTACAGCAAATCAAAGTTCATCCTCCTGCCCATGAGGAATGCAAAGGGGAATATCCAGACCTACCATAAACAGATGTGAAGACAACTTCAGGATGAGAAAGACCACATTCAAAGGGCTTGCCTACATGAAAACACCCTAAAAAGCTAAGAGAAATTAGGCTTATGAAGACAATGCAAAAAAGGGAAAGCATACTAAGTATGTGTGAGGATTATCTGATTCAGAAGTCAGTTTGCTATAGTTTAATTCTCATTCAAATTACAACTGTCTATTGTTAGTTTGCCTCTCCCAAGACCTTTACCAACTGTCTCAGATTTCTCAGGTAGGAACGACTCTAGAGCCAAGGACGGGGGNAACAAGACACTGTGCTAGCATGCAGGTGGTTGCTAAAAGTAGAACTGTTTGTCTTTTGCCCTGCCTGGAATTCAGCAAACAGACCAAGAGGTCAAGTAGTGATGGCCTCCAAGGACTTTCTAATTTACTGCAGGTTCTAGGATGTAAAACGTCTGTGACAGTGCTATCGTACTAGCAAAGATATAATGCTGTATCAGATTACTGGTGTGATTTAATTACCAGTGGATAGCCTGTGGTGAAAAGGGCATCCTTACTTGCTAGACCTGTAAATCCAGGTCTTATTTAAAAACATTTTAAAATAGAGACAGCAAAACCAGTGAATTATTCACTGGTTGAATATGTAATTTGCTTTTGTTTAGAATCCACTTTGAATCATACAAGATGGCTGGAAAGAGGAAAGGGGGGAAAAAAGAGATGGAAAAGTTGTGTGGTTTCCACTTTGTTCTGATTTTAAATTGAAATAAATTGTAACCATCAATTTCTGACGTGTGGGAAACAATAGTTGTGGTTCGAGTTTGATTTGAAGTAAAACTGGACATAAATCTATATCCTCAGTAGTGTAAATGAGCCCAGGTTCAAACAATCCTGTGCAGAAAGGTTTTATGTGGACAGTTGCAGGACGTGAACAGTTGCTGGGATAAAACATAGGTAAAAGGAGGTCAGCATGGATGTCAGCACGCAGTAAGATTGTGTATATAGAGGCAGTCACAAATTAAGTTGATTTAAAATTCTGCAAATCTCACATCAAAGTTGACCTAAACTATATCAAGTTATTTAGTACACATCTAGACAAAATAGAAAATAAATATCTGTAGTCATTTGAAATATTTTCAAAGAAATGGCACTACCTGTGTCAAATACAATGACTGCATTGACCAGCTACCTGTTAACCCTTCTTAGAGGTGTAAAAGTCTAACAAAGACTCTCTATGTCTTCAAAGAACTGTTCAGTTTACCTCACCCACTACTAATATTTTTGCAGGTATACTCCCAAATCCCAAGCTCAAATTGGTTTTATGGGCTGGAAACGCGGGTTTGTGGATCAAATCTCCTTTTGTGCGGCTACTTTGTAATACAAGATCTAGAAAGGGTCTGATTGCCTTCTTGGTCAAAAGAAAATGCTTTATGTGCTACAACTTCTGAGTGGATGTGATGGTGGTGTCATTTGAATGCTCTGTTTGGAAAGAGGGCTCTGTGCCTACATACAATGAGAGTTCAGGGCATGCACACCAATTGCACTGTTCACCATAATAGCACTGAATATATTCAGTTTAACAACAGATATATTTTCAATGTGTTTCTTCTGAGCTAACAAATGCTTTAATTGACTGCAATAGTTTATTCTTTATACATTTAGGCAAACTATAGCTATTTTTAATAGACTTAATTGTATATAAAATGTAGCCTTGGCTTCTTTTAAATGAAAGACAAGGAATCGAATAGCATGATTTCTGACGTAGATTCATACAGAGCAATCTTAAAATACATCTTTGAGACCTATGTTCTTACAGATACCATACTGTCAAATACGAAAATTGCTTTAGTAATTTTCAAATTTTAGTAATTTGATACATTTTCTTTAGCAGTCAGTCAGGATAGATTAAGAAGTTCCCACCACAACCTCCTTCTCAGGCGCTCTCCACACACCCTTAGCACAGGCAAAAACTGTTTGTTCAGCTGTGCTGTGAATTTCATCACAGAAACAAACTGGGTTAAAAATAACCTCTAATTAAAAATAATTGAATAATATTGATGGACCAGGTTATAAAACTGTCTCAAAACAGTTTTATCCAGATTGGAGGGGGGGTGTGCAGGAGCAGGGATGTCTGTGACGCAGAAATAAAATGAGCTGGGAGGGGTCAGGGGAAAAACAACTTCTGTTGTGAACTTGAGCGTTGCTGAAAAAGCATGTGGCAGAACTGGGCAGTGAAAGCTGCAGCGCTGTGCAGAGCCAGGTCTGCAGAGCCTTGCAGGAACCGGGCACAAACCTAATTTGACAAGATACTTTTATAGTATATTGATATGATGTAGTCAATTGATATGATGTAGTCAATCTATGCCTACAGTGATACTTAATCTCCCCAAAGTTAAATGAAGCATATAGATGTATACTATATTAACATAAGCTTGATCATTTACTTAAAGAGTTTTAAACTGTTACTGTTCCAAATTGTCTTTTGTCATTCAATTAGGGGAAAAAAACACCTTTAGAAATGCTGTCACCTAGTAGTTATTGTGTTTTCGTTCATTTATGTTTTTGTATAGATGGATCAAAACCATCTGTTGTTCAGAAATGTGTACTATTACATAGAGAAGAACTCAAAGAATATTTTAGACTACGGAACTTATTCTGCTTGGTTATTTTTAAAAATTTAAGAACATTTGTGTGTGAATGGAGTTCCATACTTTGCTTAAAACAGCATTTTTGCTTCTAAAAAAATCATTCTAAGTATAAAATAGTTTTACCTTATTGACGTAATTTTGTTTATAGTGGGAATTGCTGCTAAGTACTGTAGAAATTTAGATGTTGACAAATTTAAAATAATTCAACTAATACCTTATGCCTACTGGGATATTTTCTATCAACAATCCCACAGTACTTTCTATAAAGTAGGCTACAGGAATTAATTAATATACAATCAATAGACTGCCTACTCTAGGGATTGAAAAAGACATCTGCTCTGTGACAGGAATATACTTGACTGCCTGCCTGTTTGTTTTGTTGTTTATTTAAAGGGAAGCAAAATTTTATCAAGAAAAAACAATGGTGAATAGTTAAGTAGATCAACTGTACATATAGTTATTTAACAGCTTAGAATTTAAGCAGTACATTGCTGTTGCCTTCATAAGGGTTGATAAGCTTTTTAAGAAAGTTCATGTATTACAAATTACCTCAGAATTACCAACTTCAGTAAGATAATACCAAAAAGAATTTAGAAAATAATTTAGACCTAACAAATTTATAATCCTTACAATTAGGGGTTTCCTAAAAGGAAATATTTATTTCCTAAAGATTTCTGCTAATTGTTACTGCTTTCCAGGGTGCTGTCAGAATCCTCTAACAATTCAGTACAAAATTTCTGCATTTCACATATAGAGATTTTGAATGTAGCAAAAAAAGTAAGACAAAGTGTTATGTTTAGAGTAATTTTTGCCAATATCATGGCATGCTGGTACATTGTATTAATTCTTGTGTACAGGGCCAGATTCTCAGCTTCATTAAAGCCTATGAACTGAAGCACATTTACTTATGTATGATTTAAGGCCTGAAGGAATGATTAATTCAGTTCAAATTCCTACATAACACAATGATTCATTCACTCTGCCCAACAAATCACTGGGCTGGAGTATATATTTTAAGGAGACATCAGATTTAGGGCAGATTTGAAGAGCTTTTCTTCTTCCCCCGTTTTAAGCAGTTCCTGTTTCTGCCACTTCTTCCAAATGACAAGCTATTCCCACATTTCTGAATATGTAAGTCTTTTGAGTGGCATGCGTAATCAAACCGGAGAACTGATGTGGCTTTTTTCTTTTTTTCTGGGTTATTTTTAATTTGGGTTCAGCAAAGAGTTCACCATTCAGCTACACCAACAGTTGCATGGCAGAAGAGAAAGAACAGGATGGGAGTAGGTCTAAGTAGTAGAGGACAAGAGAGGAAAGGGCTTCACATAGCAGCTCTGTTTTCTGTAGCTACTCTTCTGCCAATTTTTCTCCTCTGTACCGTAGCTAGCAGGAGGCAGGGCATATCTGTACCTCGCTGGCTGAGGTTCACAGTCTAGCATTTTAGTGTTAACTGACGTTCACAGGCAATTAAAGTAAATATGTTAGACTGTGAACTGAAATGGTTCTGTTGTGGAAATGTCCTCCGGCAGAGGGGATGGCAGGACAGCTGGGGGTAGCAATGCATTAAACCACTGCAGCTGTTTTCCTCATTGCACTTAAGTCAGAGCTCAATTAAGTATATATAAGTATATAAGTATATAAAATATAATGTATTGAAAAATGTACTACCCTGCTAGGTAATTTGTTCCCATACTAAACTTCCTTAGGATTTAAAAATGAAATTCATTCTGAATTGAATTCTGGTGACATCTCCTCATCATTGACCTTCTTACCTCAGCATCTACTAGCTTCAGTACTGGAATTCAGTATTTGGAACCTAAGTAGGATTTTTGAAGGAGTGTGGGCCAGAACTTGGATGTTTCCTAGCTCTCTGAGCTGCCTTATAAAGTAAGGAAGAAAGTGGAAGTGCTAATTCAGGGTAAAAAGTTTTGTGAAATGGCAGTAGGGCATTAAGAAAATGCCAGCTAGACTGTTTATCTTTTTGGGAAAGTCTATAAATAGGAATTAAGACTCTAACATTCCAATTATAAAAACATTTGTTTGTTTTTTTTTTAACAGATGACTACCATGAGCGTAAGATAAACAGAACAAACAAGTATTTTACTTCAAGTAGTGTGAACAAAAGTTCATAGTAGATTATAACTTTATTTTGCGACTTATTCAAAGAAGGAAGCAGCCTGAATAATTAAGAAAAATAACCATGTTGAAAGCCGGGTACATTTTAGAAATCATTAGGCAAAAATAAGTTGTCTGAAAATGGTAAAATGATTGCCAAATGAGAAATAGATTAATGCTAGCAAGTGTATTCTGACCATGCATTTTAACATATAACCTCAATTAATCTTGAGTAAAATTCTTGAACCTCATAACTCCAGCAATTAATAGAGGAAATAGACTTGAAAGGACAAGTACATGCAAAGGAAACTTTATTGGTTGATTGAATCTGAACTGTGTTGTCTTTGTAGACTTTGAAATGATGAGAACACAAATGCGACCTGTTGTTTAGCATTTGCTTACAATTGACCATTCATGAGCTAATAACTACCTTCAAATCTTTTCTTCTGAACAGAGTATTTTTGGAGTTTCCTCGGTCCTCTAATGTAGAAGGGACTGTAATATATAAAGCTTTCTATTCTGAATTGATAAAGACCTATTTACTCTAAATTAAGACCTATTAACTATAATATTTTCTAGTACATTTTGAATTTTAAACAATATACCAGAAAAACCAGTAGACATTTTGCCTCTCAAATCAAACACTTGTACCCCAAATTAATCAGCATCTCTGAATGTTTAATAATAGTTGGATCTATTCTCAGTCAAGAGCTAGAAATTAGTCACATACATTTATGTCATTTATCTGACTGTATTAAAACATGATTTTTGACATAGGAATGTTTAAATAAGATAATAAAAGTTTCAGTGCTTACAAACAACCACTTTATTCCGGCATAAATCCAAGCTACTGATGAAAGGAATTGGACTGCCTCTAACCTAACTCAGAGGAAAAAAGAATTAAGATTAGTTTTTAGTTTTTAGTTAGCTCTTTATACAACAGAAATGGTTGTGCCAACCCAAGGTAGAAGGTAGGCACCAGCAGCAAGAGCAAGAGAAGAAGGTGACACCATGGGCTTCTGCAGCAGCGTCGATTTGTGCGACATTAAAGTGAACATATAAATAGAGCCTTAGAAATTAAACCTGCTGGCTGGAAGAGTCTGTTTCCTCAAATAGATTAATGACTTGTTTATAAGTTAAGCCACAAGGGAATCCTTAACAGGCTTTGTCTGCTTTCTGAGTAAGAGATGGCTCCACCTATTAATGCACAAGAAGTATTAATATTTTTAAGAATTTGAATGTGAAAAAATTAAAGTTAACAGACTGATTAACTCAGAGTTCACAGAAATTTGGAGAAGGGGAAGGAAATAGCATCTCACTCTGAAGGAAACATGAGAGAAAGTTTAGGTCTGAAGGTTGGATGTGTCCCCCAGACTCCCAGACAGATCTCTGAGCAAACACCTTGACAGCTGGGTAATATGAAGAGAGAGAAACCTCTAAATTTCTGTAGATTTTATTTTAGGAAATGCAGGTGGTTTTATTTTGAACCATTGTCATGCTGTATATTGTGTAAATGGCTTTATTAAAAGTAATTACAAACCAGGGTAAGTGGCAAATACTAAGGCATTCCATCCCTACTGGTGCTGTAATATTTTAAAACTGTGGTACTGCCTGGGATCACAGAATATTTCTTAGGCATATCCAAAGAACAAGAGCACTAATCCAGGAAGCCATGCTAGGCAGACTGAAAATTAGTAATGCCGCTGTGAAGAAGAGAAGTCTTGTGATTATTAGTACTAGAAGTCTTGTGATTATTAAAATTGGCCAGAGGCTCCCTGCATATAATATGATGGTAGGGAGAGTGTGTGAACCCTGAGGATTTCCCATGGAGTCTCTTACAATAGCATTCAAGTTAAATCACTATGTGGGTGCAGCTGCTTCAAATAACTGTGTAAGAAGCAAGTCCAGCACCATTGCAATAAGCTAATGTTTAGTTTTTGTTTAATGTTAAAACCTGTATTAGTCGCTCAAGTATCTTCAAAAGAAATTGGATTAAATTCTTTACTATATTTATAAAGGTGCACATTATATTGAGTATCTTGAAGAATTCAGATTCTTCTCTGTGGTTTTCCTTTTTTCTCGTTAGTCTCATATTTTCATTGATTGTATGCCCAGAATTCCTGGACACTGCAGCACATGTAACAACTTTTAGGTTTTTCTGAGTTATTCTTAGTATGTAATAAGCTCCAAGGTGTCATAGAACTGAAGGTGAAGGTAAGAAGGTATTTTAAAACCACATTTACCTTTGACACTGTGAGTAACAAACACTGCACTTGTATAATCAGCAGTTGATTTCCATCTTACACACAAAACCTGCATCACTAGAACAACAACACTCAGTGTTGATATAGCTGGATAGGAAACTGAAGTATTAACAGGTAGCAATAAATCAGCATAACTTTTACTGCTTGGGCATTAAGATATACCAAAGTTTTGGCATTGGCATACAAAAATGGGTAACGTGTGAACTGCAGAACGGAAAGGCATGTGTGAATGGAAAGGCTGTACCCTAAATAACACATCAGTATGATTTATGTTGTATCTCAGTGGCTTTTCTGCATCTGCCCCCAGTCTTCAGAATACTGCTTTGGTTTTGCAAACGCACTGAATGCCAAGTCAGTGCATGTTGCACCTTTTCTGTTACTGTTTTGGCTTACCTGGCCTAGCTTTTCAAGGGAGTTGCCTCTACTGAGGCTTAACTGGGAATTCTGTGTTTAACAGGTAGCTGAAAAAGGCTGAAATGGCTGTACTTCTTAGCATTTTTCAAAGCCTGGGCACAAAGAGTACTTGAACTAAACACTTCGGTGGTGGAATAAAGCACCTGCTCTCACAGATGACTAAGATCTCATGTACTAAGTGAAAAATATATCCCCTAATGAACACATGCCAGGAACTGTTTGGATCTAGACGTAACAGGAATGAAACATTTAGATCTTTGCCTGCCATATGGGAGACCCACATTTCATGATTACTCCCAGCCTGTCATTCCAAGGTTTGGCATAGAACACTGGATGAAGTAATGGCTTGAGATTATTCAGCAAAACCTTTAAATGTTTGCTCTGTGGTCTCCTCTTGTGTTGCCTTTCCGTTGCTTGCCCATAATCTAGCTAAACTTGTGCAAACCACTGAACTGTAGAGGGAGGTGATGCAGAAAGCGCGGCCATCTGGGCCTGCCTGAATAGGAAGAGAAGAAAACACCCTTACTGTGAGAATCGCTGGCTGTTATTAAAGCCAGGATTGCTTTTATGGGAGTGCCAAATCTTACTAATTAATTTTCAGATTTATACTTCAGAGTGGCTCTGGCAGTGATTATATCATTCAAAAAGCGGTCACAGACTGTTCTTGAATCTTAAAGCACAAATCTTTTTAAATTCTGCGAACTTTTAGTACTTTGTGAGCTCCTAACATTTGGTTTCCAGATACACATCTTTGCTTAAGAGTAAGCCCTGCCAAAAATACGTAACTTATTCTTACAGTAGTATTTTTGTGACCCGTCTTTTCATCAAAGAAGGCTGCTTTGGTAAGTGTACTGAACACAAAAAGCCATAACATCCTACGTTCATCACCTCATTATTTTTATCCCCGTACCG
>VWZL01004901.1:701439-729158 GCA_013396915.1 Stercorarius parasiticus
CGGGGGGTGAGGGAAGGCGCCCGCCGCGCTCCCTCCTCCCCTCGCCCTGCCGTGCCCAGCCGGCGGCGCGGCTGCAGTAGCGGCAGGCGGGGAAGCGCTCCTCGCCGCTCCGCCTCCGCCATCGCCGCCCGCTTGCGGGGATGTGTGATTGCCATGGCGAGGCGGTTCTTCCCGGGGGCCTGGCTCACGAAACCCCACTACGCGCAGGTAGGCCGGCAGCGGGCCGTCCCCCGCGGCGGGCGGGTCGGGCCGGGCAGGCGGGTGCCAGCACCCTTCCCTCCCCGCTCTCTCCCCCTCCCCGGCAAAGTTACCTCAGGAGCGGGCGCCCCCCGCAGGGCTCGAGGCTTCTCCCGGCCCGGCGCGGGTGCGGCCGTCGTTCCCTCCCGCCGGCGCCTGGCGGCGGATGCTGCNCGCGGTGCCTGTTGCCGCCTGTCCCGTCGGTCGGATCGGGCCTCTTGCCGCCTCCGAGCGCCCTCCCCGAGCGGTCCGCGCTGCTCGCCGGCAGGACCTGTTACGCGGCAGCCCTCTCGCCGGCTCCCTGGCCTCCGCCGGCTCACAAGAGGCTTTGAGTTGGGCAGCTACACCCGCGGCATTGCCAGGGCCCTGAGGAACCCTCATGCTTTTCTCCACATGTCCTTCCTTTACACCTATCGCCGGTGCTGTGGGCATCCGTCCCATCAGAGGATGGACTAGGGCATGCATGAGGAGGCTCATTTTTTCACGTGTCCTAAAAGAATTAATGTTGGGCGCTTTTCTTTTGCTGTTCAGAAGCTGATTGCTCCATGGATTTGTGTATGCGTTCATAGACACAGTTTGCTATTTACATATACGTGTTAGTATTACTAAAGCTATCTGTGTAAGGATATGTTGGTTCAAAGCGTTGTAGCTGTCATGCAACAGGAAGTTCTACTGTGAAATGTTAGTCAGTTATGACCTAGCGGTACATTGAGGGTTATTCTCTGGGCTTCCTTTTTATTTGTTGCATTATATTTTAATTAAACTGTAACTAAAATGAGCAATTGTTGAGTTGGAGGGGATAGCTATAATATTTCCTTTTTTTATATATTCTACTTATGTTCATCATCCGTTGATACCTTATTAAATGCTTTGTGATCATTGGATTTAAAAATGTAAACTTCATCTTGATGCATTTTAAAGTCTCAAATGTTTTAATTCCTCCTGGTCTGGAGCTTTTTTGACCTTACTGTCTTTTTGGAACTACCTGAGACAGGATGTAACATTTAAGGAGAAGTGTACAGATAGGGGTATAATCTTACCTCTTTAATATTTGTTTTATGGTATGTATCTGCAAATCTGGGTCAGTATCACTTGATTTTTAGACCAGAAAAGATTGCTCTTAATCTATTTACTGAAGTAGACACTTGTATAGCATTTGGATTCCCGTAAGAGAGAGCCTCTAATACAAATGAAAATGAATTCATAATCTATATGCTACCTTTTGAATTAGGATTCTCCAAATTGTTTTCCTCATTTGCCTTGAGGATAAGTCTCTCTCTGATCATTATGACGCGTGATAACATTTTTCTCCATTCTTCTTCTCAACATTTACTTTTAAGGCCTTTCAACCAAAATATGATGTTTTAAAATCTGAGAAACAGGAAGACAGCAAGATCATTTATTAGAAAAGCCAAAGAAGTTAAATATTTGTTTCTATAACAGATTAAAAAAACCTCCAAATCACATTTCTGTCTGTGCTTTCTTATATTGGAAGCTGCATTTGAATATTCTACAGATTTGTTTTAGGAGATCTAATAGTATCTTTGTGAACATTAGCATATTTTTCTGTGTTAGGCAGTGAATGTATGTTGATATTTGATCCATCCATAGAATGGCAGCAAGCTGTCGATATATTGACTTTTCTTGTTACTGCATGTTACTGTTGGTACGTGACAACTGTAGTCATGGTTTGACTCTAATAATTCCAGAGTGCTTTATTGAGATCTGTCTTCAAAGAAGCCGGTGCTCTTTAAGTAAATGCTAGACCTTAACTTGCTGAGATGTAGCTATGAGCAAGATGGAAAGATTTGTGTAGTATTGCTATGCAATATTTCAAGTAGCACACCAGGGAAGATAGTTGTACAGTGGAAGGTATTGCTAAGTGACTTCTAAATCTTTTTGGCTGGTGTCCTGGACTTTCTGAAAACTATGTTGTGAAGTGAACTGATAGAACATCAGGTTCTGTGAGGCAGAGCTTAATACCTGCTTTAGCTTTCCTGCTCTAATAGGAGCAGGATGCTATGAGTTGGTTTGCAACTGATACTGTACAGCAAATGTTCTATTATTATTTTACATGCTCTTTAGGTTTTTTGCAGAATGCTAGATCCATAGGTAATCAGTTGATGATCTTTCTGTCTAAGAAGGCTGTGCTGCTAAGTACCAGCTCATGTAAAAGGAGCACTGTGAACTCTTAGATATCTCACTTCAGCCCAAAACCTAGTGAGTTAGGGACCCACGGAGACAATGTTACGGTTTTGTCACAGAACAGTAACTCTGAAATACAAAATTTTCCCTTTGCTTAGACTGCAAATCATGTAATGCTAGTAAACCAAATTAAACAACAAAAAAAAAACCCTCAAACCTGACAAGCTTTCAAACACTACTAAATACCACACGAAAAAAAATCTAGTTGTATTTATAGGATTTTACAGTTGGGTGATTAGCACTGTTAGGATTTGATATATGTTTTACAAGGAGAGATTAGTGTCCCAAATTTGGGAGACCTTGTCCTGAAGTTCTTCCTGATAGCTGTAGTTAGCAATTTATCATGAGGCTGAGGGCAAGCCAGCAGGATTGTGTGTGACAATAATCATGTAAAGAACACCTGCATGCTTGGAAGCTTTCTGGTCCCTAGAGATTCTGGACCAAGTTTACAGACTCTTTAGAGACATCCCATGAATTTCAGTAATGTATAAGAGACTGTCTTTAAGGAGCAAAAGAATAGAAAAGTTTTAAAGCCCTTCATAACAGAAACTTCCTATATCATCTCTTTCCTCTAAGATTTTAATTTATTTTTTTTTTCTGCTTAACCTTTTAAGGGGAAACATCCAGTTTTCTATCTTGGTCATTATTTTATTTCAAAAGATATCTCCAACGTTGTTTACTCAGTTTGATTACTCAGGATACAAATAATTCAAGACACTAGCATCATCTTAAGCATGTACTGCCTGCTCTTAAAAATATGAATGTGTCCAGTACATGGCATCCAAGACAGCATGGGATAATATTATCGGGTATCATGTCAGCCTACCTGAAATGCATCCAGTGCTCCATAAAACGACTTGAACAGAGAACAAAATGGTATTTCTAACACGATCAGCCTACATTTTTGTTTTTTAATCTGTTCTTTCCTATTTCTAATACGTAAAACAAATGGAGCAAGCAACTCAGACTTGGAGAAGATTAGTCCATGACGGTTATGTGGAATACTTTGCAGAATTAAGCTCTCTGTACTATTAAACAAAGAAACACTTTCATACTCTTTAACCATAAAAATGTTTTAAATAAAAAGTACACTTACCAAAAAACTGGCAAGTTGTCTTGCATTTTGATCCTCTGCTCTCCATATGCTTTGGAGTGTATCCAAGCTTGAGTTTTGCCAGAAGTGGTTTTCCAATTCTGTTCCAGGGGATGGATGTCTAATTATTATTCAATGCACATGACTTAGTAGAATATACAAGGGATGGAAGAAGTCGACTCTGTAATATCCTTTTAAGCATTACAAGTGCTTTCCTTCATTCTTGCATTCCCTGGCTCATATTTAAAAGTCTTGATGGAAGAGTGGAGCAGAAAGGAGAAGTTGTGTTTTCTGGTTTTGAACACTCTTTTCCTTTTTCGATAATTTTGGAACTCTCAGTCCTTCTATCACCCTGAATATGTGGTTATTAAAAATGTTTCATAGCAGTCTGTCATGATTCCAAATGCAGTCTGTCTATATGTATTGCCCCCTAATCTCTGTATGGGACTTCTTGCTCAGAAATGTATTCAAATGACCTGCATAGCATACATGCAGTAAGTCCACTGTATTCAGGGTGCATTAGTGCACATGTGACCTAACTGGGCTCAGTAAGTCCGTGTGTTTGCTGCATTAGTACAGCACACGCACATCAGTCATAACACTTCTGAGATGAAGTGGACTAAGTGTGTCTACACTCACAGACTGATTCTGGGGAGGAAATGGAAATTTGATAGGGGGGACGTATGGCAAGAAACGAAATAATGATCGGGCCTTTTGCTGAATGTGGTAAGGAGGTCCTTAATTTCTTTTGAATCAAAGAGAGTGGAAGCTGTTCGTCTTCTGTAAGCAGATGTATGCTCTTGTCCGTACTCTGAACTGGCAGGGCATAAGTCTCTTGCAAGTCAAAAGCTACGCAACTGCATTGGCACAGTGCTGAGACTAAAATAAATCTAGCTTCTCTGGAACTTCCTGCCAAGTATATGATGTAGTCAGATGGCATCTGGGGAGGATTTTCTGTCACAAACACGTTTTCTTTCTGCCTGAGAAGGAGGACAAATTTGGATAAAGCCATATATACAGTATTCCCTCCTGTATTGTGAATATGGTTAATACTCTGCAGTGGTCCCGAGGCCTGCAGACCACTGCTGGTCTTTGAGACTGTACTAAACAGTATGCATTTAATACAAAATTGCATTAAATAACAATTTGGCTTAAAGTTTAGTATTATAAACGTTCATGGAAGGAGTCAGCAAGAAACTTTGAGGAATGAAGAGGGTTTGTTGTCCCAGAAGCTTTGGTTCCTAAGTAGTTTTTACACATGGAAACAGCTTTGCCTAAAATAGTCAGATTTATTTCTGTTGATCTTTCTCAGATTTTACCAGTAGTTTTGTGTCCTTTATTATTTATGTTCTACAGTATTAGTGTTATTAGAAATAGTTAAAAAAAACCAAAACACACAACAAAAAACCCTGTCTCTAAAGGAAATCACCATATCTTATCTTTCAAATAGATGAAAGATAATCATTAGCACTTATTTGCTGTAATTCCTGATTCATAGGAGCTTCTGCTTATGTATGTGTGGGGAAATGCCGAAGAAAGTTAATTTATTAGAATTTTCAGTAATCTTATTAATAGAAGATATTTTGTAGAGAAGAGTCTTGTGATGGGATTTAGGAAGACCACTGTCAGAATTGTCTGTAGAAATGAGGATGTGATAAAATCATTTTTAGTTCTCCCTGTAGGTGTTCTGCAATATTTTAGTAAAGGACTGGGTAATTAAATAGTTATGAAAGGTTCACTTCTAAAAACATAAATAAAATTGAAAAAAAACAAACACTTTTTTAATCTTTCCTATTCAAACTCTGCCCCAAGCATCCTGTTCTCTGCAGACTTATTTTCCAGACTGACTGCAGCTGTGGAACACTAATCCTTCATATATTTGCATTTAGTATATGACATTTGTGTCCTTCTTGTGGTTGCTTGTTCATAATAATCTGCAACCCCTGTTGCTGGGTTTTTTTTTGTTTTTTTTTTTAAGTTTTATGAGCTTCTGTCTCGCACAGATGTTGCTTGAATCTCTGAAAACTGCCTGCCATTATGTTTGGTATCCTTTCTTGTTTATGGGTAGAATTTCACATAATAAAAGAAGTTCTCATGTTACTTTGAATCTCTGAAAGCATGTGTGATGAAGTTAGAGATCCAGATTTGGCTTTTGTGAGCTAGAAAGCCCTGTAAGACATGCTGGTGTGTTGAAGAAAACATACTCAGAAACTCTATACTGATGCAGGTTTTGTCATGGATTGTTTTTATGCATGGTGTTGGGTATCAATATGTGGAATGTATTTCAAATTGTGATAGTTTCTGGCAAATCATACTTCTCTTTGTAGAAATAAAACTAAAAATTGCATGTAAGAAAAGCACTTAAAGTTCCCGGAAGGCTTGGTGCTTATCAGAAGAAAGGAGGTGTCTTGCTATAGCTTCTGACTTGATTTGATTACTTTATAAATATCCACTTTATAGCAAAAAAAAAATATTTCCTCTTATGTTCCTTGTCTTCCAACTTGGATAACGGAACTTAGAGAAAATACTTGGAATGCTTTGTAGAATGTAATATGGGGTAAACTGGGACTTGAATCATATGAATAGATCCCCTATATTCTCTCCCAAAGAAGCTAAGTAAATCTAACATTGAACCTTTATCAGCATGATTTTAGGTGTTGACATTCATGCATGTGTTACTTTACAACAGAATCTTAGCATTGTTCAGATGTATGTTAAGTTCTTTTAGATTGTAAGAATAGGTATTCTGGATGCAGTTTGTTTATAGATAGCGGTTTTGAAGAGGAAGAAAGTAGGAAATGCTGTAACTGAGTACACTTTGTGTTAACCTGACATCTCCCACAGCTCTGATTTGCACAGTCGAACCTGCCCTTGTGTTGCAGCCTGCCCTTTTGTGGCTAAAAGGAGAAAGCCATGAACTTCAATGTTTTAAATTAATTTAATTATGCTGCTTGTATTTGAAACATTTTTTTTAGCTTACTTTTAACTGGTGCTTTTATTTACTTTCTGAAAGAAATAGTACCTAGACTTATCTGAAGAATGGTACTTACAGGGAAACTGTTTCCTTTAAGAACGTGCAGAGGTTATGTCAGGATGTGAGGTGACTTCTGGTAGGATTCAAAAAAGTTAATTTGCAGAAACATAATTAAACTTCATAAATGAACAACACTTGAAATTAAAGTACATGAGATGATAGAGAAAGCACCCATCTTCGCTACTGAATTCTTAAATTATGACTGTACTATAGTGCTCTTTACTTAAAAAAAAAAAAAAAAGAAAGAAACTAAAATGCAAAGAACCTCCACATTTCTGGAGGAAGCTTTTATGTATAGGGATGTCACCTGTCAGCTTTTCCAGCTGCTGTAGGCCAAGTGCTGGATGGAGAGCAGGAGACTGACATTCTTTCTTGCTCTATATAGTGCCTCTCAGGAGCTCTAGGCTGAGTATGGAGCGTGGGAGGTTGGGTAGGAAGGAAGAGGACTTACTTGAAATGACAAACAAGATTTCTTTTTTTTTTTTTTGCTGGCAGCAAATTTAGGTGGAACATCATAAGCTGTTTAAAAACATAAATCCTTTTCAGATTGCATGCTCAAGAGTTTTGTTGCTGTAGTTCTGTGTGATGGTTGTGTTTGGGACTTTATTTTATGAAATACCTGATGAAACTTTGTCTGAGTTAAGTTCACAACACTACACTGGTGGTATATATTTAGATAGAAAATAAAATTTCTTAAGTTAGCTCTGTGATGGTGTGTGTGCAAGAAGTTAAGGATGGTTCGAGTCAGCCTTTGCCAGTGCAGCAATTCTAATTTCAGTCTGGCACATCTTAACTGTAAGGGGGCTAACCTCTGAGCTCTGTGGAGTGTCGTCCAAGATGCTCCTCTGAGCCCATGCTCCATTAGTTTACTATATGTGCAATTAAAGCGGCAGAGTGAGCATGCGCCCATACCATAGCTACTCCAGCTTGTTATTTGTTTGACTACTGGAAACTTCCAGTGAAAATGTTTTTTTATGAAGAGGATGGTTCTCAGAGTATGAGACAAAGGTGTGTTTGTTTCTACAGACTGCTGTGGTGGTGGTAACCTTTGACAGAGGATTTGGGCTAGGGAGTGGAAGTGGGAATAATGGGTAGCTGTTTGCTCAGTTGACTAGAAGTCAATCCCAAAAAAAAGATAAGTACAAAAAACTAATGAACACGCCTTCATTGCGTAATTATCAATAATTGAATACGATACAATTTTATCAAAATATCATGCTTTAATTACAAACAGCTTTTGTACTTCTCATGATGCTGCTGTATCTCATTGAGCTTGCAAAGGCAAAGAAGATAATTCTTTCTATTTGATACTGTATCTAGTTACAGAAACGTTAGGCCAAAGTAAAAATAGATGAATGACTCACCTAGTTAGATAATTTCAGGAACTGTACTACAGAGAACTCATTGGTATTATTAGGATGTTGAAACCAGCAAAACCCCCCCTAAATTCTAAGTTATGAAACCTTGAGTTTTTAGGTTGTGTAAGAACAAATAAAAATAACTAAATTATTACAGAAGACATTGAACCTGCATCACTATACTATAGTAGTTCTTATTTGTAAGTGCTAAAACTATTATATATCATCTGTCCTTTAACAATCAGAAAGTATGAAGGTAGCAAAGAAAAAGCATATTGTGTTCTCTAGACGGACTGAGAAAAATCTGTTTGTATGCTTACAACTGATCCAGATCAGGCGATCCCTCAACCCTGAACCTTAAATGTTTTTGATCTACTGGTTTGGTTCATCTCTCAGCTCAAAACTGTGTTTCAAGAGACCTCTGCTGGAGGGCTGCTTCAGGGCTGGTAACCCGGTTTTCCTGGGACAGATCTGCTGGGGTAGAATAGACCTCTCTGGTTTTGTTTTGGTTTATTTTGTGTAGTGTGAGTGTAAGAACTAAACTATGCAAAGAATCCATCTGCCCTGCTTACAGCTTTCCTTTGGTTCTGGAAGTGAGAAAAGGGAGAGAGACACTCTCCTAGTGCTTTGCCATAGCACCTCTGCTGGCTTCCCAGAGCTGCGAAAGAAGGATGCTTGTGGATGATAAGTGCATTTTACACATGGGTAGTAGTTCAGGACAAGGATTCTGAAGTAGAAAAGTTGTGCTGGAGAAACTGGAAGTGTATGAGGCACTGAGTAGTGCTGGAAACTTACTTGACAATGAAAGACTGGAACTGAGGCCAGTGTTGCAGAATCAGATGGAAATAGACTGGAAATAACTGGAAGAAAAAATAGCAGATAATGTGTGGTTCAAGAAGGGGGACACTATGACTGGCTAAGAAAACAGCTTGAGATGGGCACTGGAAAGAAAAAACTAATAAGTGAAAACCGTAAATGACTAAATACAGAAAATGGTCTGGAAGAACAAATAGATGAGGTTGAGTCCACCTGAGCTTGAACTAAGATTTCGTTTGTCTTCTGTAGGGGGTGGTGGTGGTGGAAGTATTTCTGAACCCATTGGTGAAGTATCAGTTCTCAGTTATTGCTGCTTCACATGTAGGATGACTTCTGCTGCTTTTCATCAGTCTGTTCAAGTAGTGGGGTTTGCAAGAAAGTTTGTGATTCTTCATGCTGTAAGCATGTAGGTGTGGTATTTTGTCTTTTTTTTTTCTTTTAAGCTGGGAAATTGCACTAAAAGTCTTGCAATTCTGTCATTTTAGTAGTGTTCTTTCAATGGCAAAGGCTTATGCATGGTATTTCTGTTTTTGATGCTCCCCAGCCCCTTGATGTCAGTTTTGTTCTCTTGGCTGTGCTGTCCTATCCCCAGCTTCCTCATACATTTTTCTAAGCTCTTTCTAAATGTACTGTAAACCACACAGCATTATTGTTGGTCTTCTTTTGTACTCTGTCCAGTTTGTATCCATAATGTGGACACAATGCTTTGGAGGAAATTACATATTACTCCAACTAAAGTCTTTGTGGCTCTGAGGAAAATAGCAGAGATTATTCCTGTCTTACAACACTCCCAATAAAATATCTTAAAAGAAAAACTTGTTGAAGGAACTATCTGGTCAGGATTTATCACCAGAATAAAAGTGGTTAGTTATATCTATCTCTTCTTTTAATTACGTAGTTTTAAGATCAAGTCGATTGAGTGTGTGTGAAGGAGTGAAGGAATAGGGATGCACAGCTGAGGCATGCGGCAGGACTACAGCTGTATGGATTGGAATCACCTTTGGGTCTTTTGGAACTGACCTTTCTTGGATTATCTCTTCTAAGAGGAAAGGGTATAATGCATGCTGGTTGTTCATCATATTTTTATAAGTACTCATGAATTACTGTAGTCTTTCTGGTTAAAAAACACCAAACACTTATTTATATCTGCTGCAGTTCGGTGTTTTCCCTCCATTTTAAAGCCAGGTAACACTGTTCATCCTCTTGTCATCTTTTGGAACCTGCTTCCTCCCACCCCTCCCAGATCCCCCTCTGTAAGCTTTCCAAGCTTTTAGCTCATGGCTGAGAGTTCACTTTGAAGTGGTTTCAGGTTTTCCTTTTTTTTTTTTTCTTTTTTCTTTTTTTTTTTTTAAGTCAGATTAATTATTGATTTTTCAAAATAAAACATTTGCTTAGTTTCATAAAAGTTTAAAAACAGTTTGAAATTTTTAATCAGTTGAGGAGTTAGCTGTGCTGGAAACAGAAATCCTTTTCTTAAACATAGATCAGATACAAATTTGTTTATTTATTTGTTTAGCACTGTCCCCTTGATAACCTCAACCCTGATTTGGAGGGACCAAGGGCATGAGGCATTTCAAGCTCCTGGTTACAGAAAGTTCACTTCTCTTAGGTGTGTCTGTCAGAGACTTCTAGCAGTAAAATAATGAAAGTTGTTTTTTTTTTTTTTACTTTGAAGAAAACATGATCTGAATCAACAACTTGTGATGAAATATTTGATTATTTGGTTTCTAGATTTGCATTGATAATTCCTTCATGTTTGTTTTTTTTTATAACTTTCTTCAAAGCATCTTTATTGGTGGACCATTAATGTAGTCTAGCATGACAATCCTGTGTTCCTGTACAGCTCTCTCCTACCTTTCCTTCTCTCGCTACAGATAGGTAAGAGGGTACTCAAGCACTTCATTAAAGTGGCCCAAATCTTTCAAAGTAATTTTTATTTTAGTAAGTGTGGGTTTCCGTATTTGTATTCCGTGTTCCTCTTAACCTATATTTATATCAAAGATGTGTAGTTTCATTAAACTATTAGACATCTGCACTGCCACAATCAACCTTTCAAAATTCTAATAATACTTCTTAAACAGTGTAAACAAAACCTTTACATTATTTAATGATAAACCTTAGTATTTAGTCTTATGGATGTTTAGAGAAGATCAAGGATTCTATAAACATGGTTTACTGTGGGTGGGTACAGTGATTTGGTTTTTAAGTGATTTTTTGGTACATGAATATATTAAGTGTATTACAGAAAGGAATATTCATTTTGCTCTCTTCACAATCTAAAACATGAATGATTTAAAAAATACAAATGCTTGCAGTACATGGTCTTCTTTAAACTGTTTTCACTTGCAGCACTGGCAGTGGAGGAACAAAACCTAAAAATGAGGCAAATAGGTTTAAAATATTGTTAGTAAAATTACTTCATAATATTTCTAGTGGTTTTGCCAAGGTGCACTATCCTGCAGTTGTGCTGACACAGTGATTTGCAGGCTTGTACTGTGAATCAGATCAACTTCCTGATTTCATCTGTGGTATAGACTCACAAACAGTTCTTTGGGTATAATTACGAAAAAAATGGGCTTCAGTGTAGAGATGCGAAGAAGCAGGGGCAAAGCAATTTGTACCATACTGAACAATTTGTATAGTAAAACTGCAGTCTAAGCAAGTCCACAGGTGTGATTGTTCTATTTCAGTTCTTATTTTCAAAAGCAGAAAAACTTAGAATATGACACTAAAGATTTTTTGACTATAACTATTTACTTACCAGTGAAGTTCCTGTGGCTGTTATGACCAGATCATCTTGTGATATTTCAGCTGAAATACAGAAAATGATAGCTTAGTGTATTAAAGAAAATAGAAATCACTTTCTTAAATCTCCGGATGCTGGACTCTAGCTACAGTATTTACTCAAAGGCAGAGGAACTGGTCTTGAAGCAAGGAAAGAAATTTTGAGATGATAAAGTGGACAAGTGTGCGTATATGATCCTATGGGAAGAAAACATCCACTTTCAAGTCAGGCCTCCTGTGTTAGACTTGTATACAAACATGTTACAACTCTCATTTACTTCAATAAGATGTCTGAAGCTTAAGGTTGTTCCCAAATATACTTTAGTAATGCTGCTAATTTTTTACTAAAGCTTTGAATTCTTGTCCTCAGCAAAGTGAAGAATGTGCAGATTTGAAGAAGCTTCAGTAGATCACATAAAGATAACATTAAAACATTTATGTTCTACTGTAGAAGGTGAGAAATACGAAATTGTGGTTAGAGCAGTGGACTGTGACTTTTGAGATCTAGATTTAGGTGTGAGTCATCACCTGTGAGGCCTTGGGTGGGTTGATCTGTTTCTGCTTGTCCTCAGGAGAAGCGTTCACCCATTTTGTATCTAAATTTTAATTCTTGCAGAGATTGTGGATACATATTTATGAACATCTTGGAACCACAAACACTATTTTGATGTGGAATTTCACGGTACTATGTGTTTTGAAGGGACATAAAGCATCATGAGAAATATTGATGCTAGAACTGTTTAAAGGCCATACCAGCATGCTCCTGCTTTTCTGTTGGGTTAACTGCTTGCATTATTCAGTTTGGGCTTTTTGGTCGTTGGGGAGTGTAGGGGGGGGTGAGGGGGTCAGGGATTAAGATTTCCTTGTACTGAGGCCTTTGACTTTGGCAGCATTGTATCTCATGGTCGTTCGGGCATAAGGGGTGTCTACTTACTTCTCTCAAAATATAGCCAAAAGGCTCTCAGTCTTTCTCATAGAATAAGTCACATGAATTTGGGACTGCTCTTCTACATTTGAAAGTGTTAAAACATGTACCTTCCCCTTGATTCACAATTACCCATTTTTAAAAAATTGTTATGCTATAAAATGGAATGATAATAGGATATAAAATTAAGGGCTGAGCCATATAGCATCATCTTTCCTAGCAATTTTTCTGTGTTGTTTCTTGAATTCCTGCTTCTCTTTGACACTTGATGTTCCTTACAGAACTATATGGGGTCAAGATACACTTCCTCTTTAGTCTTCAGATGAAGTCAGTGCCTGTGTGAAACTATACCCTGAAGCACAAGTGGAAGGGTTGGAACCATGCTAGATGGAGAGTAGGACTTCTATACCTAGGGATTACACTTCTTTTGTTGAGGTCTGAAAAAGTCAGTTCTTGTTATAGGTGTTAAACCAAGCTACCATTCAACTGATCAGAACTTTTTCTTTAATCTTACTTTCCTTAAAAATAAATAAATTACACATTTAGAAAGGGAAATGCATCTTTGAAGATCTTCCTGTATTTGTGGAAGATTATTTTCTTTAGTAACACTATTTTTTTCTAAAATATAAAATACTTAAAAGATGAAGCCTTATTCGATTTAGTGTGATTTAAGATAACTACTATCAAATTGTAGTAATTTGGAATTATTTCAGTGCTTTTTCTCACATGTGGACGGAGCCATCTGAAACTAGTATGTGTGAGATGGGTTAGTTAATGTGGTATGTCTACGTATACGTGATGGCAAAACTGCTCATCGTTACTGCCTTTCTTGGAACCTTTTCCAAACACATGGAATGGTTTCTCTAGGAGGAACAACTAAATTATGACCTGTTAATCTGGAAAACAGATGACATGGCAGGGAGGCATGTGATGGAGGCTCACCAAATCATGACAGTTGTGGAGAGAGTGGACAGAAATTGATAACTCATCTCTTCCAATACATGAACGAGGGGATCTCAAACAAAGCTAATATGAACCACATTTAAGCATAATAAAGTCCAGTCCCTGACCCCAGTACAGTGGATAGTAGACCTGTGGAATTAATTTCTAAAGGGTGTTCTGGATGCTAAAAGCTTATGTGGATTTTAAGAAGTCTGGGTGAGTTCATGAAGGATAAATGGTTTGAGATTTACTAAATACAGAAAATCACATCTGGCTTAGCAGGTTCTTCTAGAGGAAAATGGGAGCACATTTGGGATATATATTATATGTTCTCACTCTTCGATGGCATCTATTTATAGCTATTGCTGAAGATCAGGATACTAGCAGAAATGGATCTTATAGTGAGCCAATATAGCTGCTGTCATGCACTTTCCTTATATGCTGTTGCTAAGGCTGATTCTGACTTTCTAATTCTTTTCTAATCCTGATGTGAGTATGAAAATCAAACTGTTAGCACACCAGACTCAGAGGAGGGGAAAAAAAGAAAAAGATCAAAACGTGCCTCCTCCCTTACAAGGCACTTAGCTCTCCCTCAATTCTTAATTTATAAATACTTTATTCTTCTGTCCCTAGTGAGAATGTAAATGTGAGGCCACAGAATCAACAGGAAAGCCTTGCATGCAGTTATGAGAGAGATCACTGAGGCTAGTACAAAGGAATTTTACTTGCATAATTAAATGGTGTCATTTCAAGGAAGGAGTGGAAGACTTCAGCACATGGAACCTGTCCCTGATACCCACCCTGCTCATTGTGTATCTGTCTCGCATATTTATACATCAACATAGATTATTTTTTTACCAGATTCCTGGTCTGTTGGATTTGGTTTACCAGGAGTGGAACATAAGTAACTGGTTTTAGAGAAAAATGGAAGTAGTTGAGTTCTGACAGTTTATGATTTTGATCAAATACGTTCTTGCAATCTGGCTTGCCCTATGAGGGTCTGGCACGTTTTGTTTTATTTTATTTATTTATATTTTAACTTTCCTCACCTACATAAGTCGAACTGGCCTCCCCTGCCAGTTTTGCTCACTGAAGGAAGCGAATGTTCTGTGTAATGCAGTCTGCTTATTTTATCACTGTGGAAGTCAAATTCTTGAAGGTGAAATAGTAAATCATGTTTGTTTCTATCATTCTGACTCCTGCTGAATGAATTACAGAGAATATTTTCTCTTTGTTTCCTTTAGGTACGTTTCTCATATATGCGGATGAAGTATCTCTTCATCTCTTGGTTAGTAGTATTTATTGGCAGCTGGGTTATGTATGTTCAGTACTCCACCTACACAGAACTATGCAGAGGACATGAATGTAGGAAAATAATAGTAAGTATATTTAGCATAGCTTTCTTAAGTGTTTGTCCTGACTAATTCCACAGCCAGTTCAGTCAGTGCCACATGTAAATTAATCAAATTCCGATATTGCATCATGTTGAAGTAAGATTACATCTTCAATTACAGACAAAACCATTTCTGTTTCTAAACATTGTATTGGTATAGAGTTATTAAAATTGTTTTCTTGCATTTTTCTTTCAAGGGTCAGGTGTTGGGAGAGATACAGTTGTTGCCTCCTTTCTTGGGAAATTTATTAAATATTTTTCTCCCTGTTTGTTTCAGTGTGATAAATACAAGACTGGAGTTATTGATGGGTCAGCATGTAGCAGTCTTTGTGCTAAAGAAACATTGTATTTTGGAAAATGTTTGTCAACAAAGCCCAATAACCAGGTAAGGCTTTACTCATCCAACCTAGTTTTATTATTTCCCACTGAAATGTCATTCTCTAGAACATCAAGTAGACTTTAGTGTCAGTAAGCTGTATCTGTTTGATATGGATTATTTCCAACTATTTGCTGTGACATGCAGAGCATGTTTATATATGTATATAATATACTTACATAGAGAGAATATCTATGTATACTATATACAATATGCACCTATATATAATATACCTGTATATAATATTATATATTATTCCTCTATGCAGAGGGGTACGTTACTATTTTATAATGCATATATTTTATAAACATATATATAAAATATACCAATCCTTCCACATTTTGACAGAATACCTATACTTTTGTACAGCATACTACTTCTCTGCTGTCCTGCTTCCCAAACAGAAGCAGCAGCTTCTTAACAACTTATGCCAAGATGGTAGTAATGCCAATATACTGTTTATCAAGCCATCGTTGTATTTTGACAGTGTAGTGTCTCTTAAGTACCTGCAGTAGTGTATTGTATTTGAAGTTGCCATTGTTTGAAAGTGCTCTGTGCATTGTCTGTACACAGGACTGTTTTCTAATCTGTGTTGTTACTTGACTCTTTAAGCAGTGGTTGGAGTACAGGTGGTCTTTAGCTGATGGACTTCTACAGTGTTTTTTACCTTTTTCCCCTCTTTTCCTGCATAGATGTATTTAGGAATCTGGGGAAATCTGCAAGGTGTTATAAAATGCCAGATGGAAGAAGCCGCCCAACCTGATTTTGGTACTGACCCAGAACCAAGGAAGGAAATAGTCCTATTTGATAAACCAACAAGAGGAACCACTGTTGAGAAATTCAAAGAAATGGTATATGGTCTTTTTAAAGTAAGTATATGCTTATTTATTCTACTTTGATAGAAAGGCTTATTTTCCTGCAGCTGGAGAGAATGTCCTATTGTATGAGCGTTGTTCAAGCGCATGTTAGAAAAACAAAGTTTTTCCCAGAGGTGCTTATCTCAAAATTTTAAGTAACTAATTATCAGGAGTTTTCCTTGCTTTTTAACAGAAGCCAGCTAGTATGCATCTTGCATGCCTACAGCTTTCACTTGTATTTGTATAGNCCTGAAGTTATTCTAACCAGGTACAAAGACTGAAGCACAATTTATAAACTGTTCATGCTTGGGAAGAGTTACTATGTTAACTGAGCAGCAGGAATCTCTCTAACTAGACATACTTCTCCCAGTTCCTTCTGTGCTATATTAATGTGATAGTTATTTCTATTGCTTTAATGCTCCCCTAGAGTTTTCATAATACAGAGTCATCACTTTGATGCTGTGTCAATACTGATTTTTTGAGTTTTCTTTCTTAAAATTTTCTTGATATTGTCATAGCTCCTGTGTCTCTAGTGATAGAAACAATGCTGTTCTAGCTGAGTGAGCATATGTGCACACATATAATTATGTAAAGCTGATGACAGTTGTCATGCATTACAATAGCTTTGTCACTAAGAATGGGTGAACAGCAGGTGTTTTAGAGTAGTTTTTAGGAGAATTTGCGAAAAGTTTATGTGACTTTCTGTGTGTGTTGGTGGTAGTTGAAAATGCAACAGTTCCGATTCCAGCAATGGCTTTTTTCCTGTATTGATACAGTGGAGGTGGCTGTATCAAATAACAAAATTAAGTATTTCAGTACACTTACTGTATGGGATTTGTACCCAGTGTCTTGGTACTTCTTATAGTTGGCCAAAATGTATTTGATACTGTAATTTCTCTGCACCTGTAAGGTTTAATCAGATGAAAACTAAACCTGATCTAAACATTTGAATTCTACACACTAGTACTTTTAGAATATTTTATACTTGGTGCCTTTGAAAACAGAATAAAAAGGAAGCTCTTCAGGCATCTGGTGGCAAGCCCTGTAACATGTATAACCAATGAAAGCTAGAACATAACATACCCTAACCATACTATCCATAGAAGGACAATAATAGGAGGTAGAATGACAGGTGGATTGGTGTTAGTTAATGAAATCATACTTAATCTTTTTCATTTGTTGTTTTTAGGCAAAACTGGGTGAACAAGGAAATCTTTCAGAACTGGTTAATCTTATCCTGTCTTTTGCTGATGGAAACAAAGATGGTAGAGTTTCTTTGCCAGAGGCAAAATCTGCATGGGCACTTCTGCAGCTAGAAGAGTTTCTGCTAATGGTGATCTTGCAGGATAAAGAACATACTCCCAAGTTGATGGGGTTTTGTGGGGATCTCTATGTGACCGAAAGAGTTGAATATACCTCTCTCTATGGAATCAGCCTTCCATGGATTATAGAACTTTTCATTCCCTCTGGCTTCAGAAGGAGCATGGACCAATGGTTTACTCCATCATGGCCAAGAAAGGCAAAAATAGCTATAGGGCTTTTAGAATTCGTGGAAGATATTTTCCATGGACCTTATGGAAACTTTCTGATGTGTGATACAAGTGCCAAAAACTTGGGATATAATGATAAATACGATTTGAAAATGATGGACATGAAAAAAATTGTGCCAGAAATGAATTTGAAGGAAATAATTAAAGATCGTCAATGTGAATCAGATTCGGACTGTATTTATGGTACAGATTGTAGAACTCTGTGTGACCAAAGCAAAATGAGATGTACCACAGAAGTAATTCAGCCAAACTTGGCAAAAGCCTGTCAGCTACTTAAAAACTATCTGCTTCGTGGTGCTCCTTCTGATATCCATGAAGAACTAGAAAAACAACTGTACTTGTGTATTGCCCTTAAAGTCACAGCAAATCAGATGGAAATGGAGCATTCTTTAATACTCAATAACTTAAAAACTTTACTGTGGAAGAAGATTTCCCATACAAATGATTCTTAGCTTCTCCACCAGCAGAAGATAATATTGATGCCTGCCACTAGAGGTGGCCTACCACACTTGATAAAAATGATCTGCAGCATTTTTTAAAGATGTTTATTTACTCAGATTTTATGAATGGCTCTTTAACTCTTGCCCTTCAGGGATGGGACTTTGCAAAGAATGAACATGCCACTGGACGATCGGGCAGAGGCCAGAAGCACTTCTGGTGTTCCAGTGCTGTGTTATGGAAACAAAAACCCTGCATGCTTGACTGTTCTGTGCACTTTGTCAGATCTTGAACAGGATGAAAGTATTCACTGTGCCACCACATCAACTGATGGAACATCTTACAATTCTGTGAAAATCATTGCTCACTTGTGAAATACCTGCAAAAGATTTTTATCCGAAGTAGTTTTATGATGAACCACCACTACTGCAAATGATGTGTCTGAGTCCAAGCTGCTGTTGTGACTAAACTGAACTGTAAGGTTGAAGTTTACTAATACCTTGGCATGGCAGAATTTGCACATTAATAATTTTTAAACTGTGGAAAAATTAGAATTTTATTCTAGAACTGACAGGTTGTAATATGAGACTTAAATCAGATTCTGTTTATACCTTGTTACCTCATGCTTACATCTTGAATGTTTAAGTAGTTCAACATTTTTTAATGAAGTCCTTATACAGTGAACCATGTTGGGAGCCAAGAACTTTAGAATATGCTAATTCTTAAAATCATGCATACAGTCTAGCAGCAATATCAATGTTTCAAAAACTGTAATTATTGTACTTCAGTTGAAACCTTTAACCCAAAATTAAGCTGTAGCAAATATTGAAAAGTAAGGAGGTTGTGGACTAAGCTACTTTATGAGAATTGAAGTTAATTTTTAAAAATACTGATAGCAGAAATGTCCTAACAGTAAAAAAAAAAAAACAACAAGAACACCCTTGCATAGTGTAGGCATCTGCTGTATGACATGTGAAACAAATTATTGTGGATAAAGTCTTAACTCTTTACTGTCCCTCCAAATTTAGCCTTGTATGTAAATCCTCTTGAACTATTGCAGGAAGTATGTAAGCCAGAGCTAGACTGGAACTGGTGGACAGAAGCTGGATCATTCAGGATCATGGAATATTGCTTAAATCAAGCTGCTGTGATAGTGACAGCTAGTAACGAAGTAGAACGTGAGCTGTACTGTTAGTATTCTTTTTTTCTAGTAGCATCTATGAATCATTGTTACATCTTTAAAATAAGCACCACCTGATCCTGGCACTCCACACGGCATGACCACTGTAGCACCTTTAATGTGCATCCCTGTTGTCCTGGTCCCTTAATTCATTTTCAGCATAGGCAAAAAGGACAAGCTTTATTTAAATATTTGAAAGGTTGTTAATTGCTTTGAGTATGCTGTATTAAATGCATTCCTTGAATGATTAAACCGAAGTACAGGACAAAGAAAGTAATTTCTCCATACCATATGTAATAGTATGCAGCTTGGGTTAAGAGTGTACTGTTTTGTAAACATCAGCTTTTTAGTTATATAGTAATTATTGTCTCTAAGTTGATAATGTCCTCCAACCACAAGCTATTACACTCAAATGTAAAGTGGTCATGTTCTTAGTGGAAAAATCTGACTGCAATTGCTACTAGGTTTTGGGCAGAGAAGATTATTGAATCCAAAATGATGTTGGGTATTTTAAACAACTGGAAAACATGTTTAATAGTGCAGTTGGTTGTACAGAACCTTCGGTTTCACTGCTGTTGCATCAAGTTGGCGCTTTCATTGGGGAAAAAAATGCTTTTGTTCACAATAAATCACAGGTGTCTCGCTTTCAGTAGCAGTACTTATCTATCGGTATCTTAAAGCAAAATGCTCATCTCTGGAGCCTGCTTCACTCATGTTTTAACTGTGCAAGCAACTTCAGTAAGTCTAAGAGATATAGGAGAAAATAAGGGCTGGGGCAAGTCAAGGCCTGTGTAACTAAGCATGTATATGCAACTTAAAAGTGAATTCTCTTGTCTAATCACTAAATAATGTGAAGTATTTAGCTTAAGACAGTACCTATTTCAGTAGCAGCCAGAGCTGCAGCTGAGAGTGTGGAAGTGCTTACTTCAGTTACTCGAGAAAGCTTAAATACTTCAATTAGACATGTATTCCAGTATCAGCTACAGTTAAGTCACAGTAGCGAAAGTGTTGCCATTTGTGTTCCTGAAAGCCCAAGGCTGCCTTTGGGCAGAGGCTTTAGAACCTACTGTGACTACTGCTTTTTTAAGGTACAGCTTCCCTCATAACATTTAAGTATCCTGGAAGAAAAATGGCGAAGGACACGTAAAGCCCTTTTTAAAAATTTAAAATCTTTTTGTAGTTAGAAGCAGCGAGTTCTTGTATCTAGTCTTTGATACTAGTCATGCCAAAGATTAATCAAATTCATTTCCCCTTCTTGCAGGAATAATTCTAATGCGGCAGCCTTAGTTTTGAAGTCTTCTTCCCTGTAAAGGAGTTCAATTCGTACAGTACTTTGAAGGGGGAAAAAACCCTTAAGGCTACAGAATATCTGAATCATAAAAAAATTCTGCATCTTCATAAGATATATTAATAAGCCAGTCTTACACAGTTGCTTACTCAATAAATTTATTGCCACTTTCTCCAAAGCTTCATAGAAAATTGTGGAAGTTGTCTTAACTATCAGCTGCACGCTCCTGGGCCCTGAGAAAGCTAGCCTTCTTCTGAGCAACACGATCTTTCTTCTGGGCAAGGGACATCTTGGGACAGTTCCATCTGCAATGTAAACACAGTATATGATATAATAAAGGCAGACATAAGCAAAAAGGTGGTTAAGAAAGCTGCAGTGCATGAGAACTATGATTAAGAGTGCTATGCTAGAACGTATTCTCACTTCTGTAACACGCTTTATTTCCTTGTAATGATTTAGGACTGTAGTTAGGGCACCACAAAGAGGCAGTGTTAGACTGCAGCAGTTTAATTCCTCAAGACGTAAGCTCATCACTCTTATGATTAGAGCATAGAGAGTATCAAGCCCAATGCAATAGCTGTGCCTTTATTTCTTTTCTCCCAGACCCCCGAAAAATCAAAATAGTTCAGTACTGACAAATTAGTCAGCCTCCCCCCTCCTGAAGAGAAGCAGCTTTGACACTGAAAACATTAAGACCTGAACATACACACTTAAAGAGTTCCAGCTACTCAGGCCACAAGTATGCTCCACTTTTAAATATTTTTAACATAATTGAGGGCTCTTAAATTTTAAATTTCTACTGCTAATCTTAACTCCTGACAAAGTTATGCAGAAATGCTTGCATCTTAATCTGATCTAGAACACGTGAGTTTTGACACAACTGCAACATGAACTGCATTACTTGTTTTAATGTAACTAAAATATCTTCAACAGAGAAGTCACACTCATGTTAAAGAGGACAGGAGTTTTACCTCTTTTTCTTGACCTCTCTCTTGGGTTTCTTTTCATGGACTGGATTATCCCGTATAGCAGCATGGGCTTTTTTGTACATTTCTTCCATCTTAAAAAAAAACAAAGTTAAGTTCTCCATAGTGGTCCAGTTGTAGGATCATATCAAAAATCCAAGATACCCTTACCCAAATGTACACTAGAAACAGGTTTCATCACAATACAGCTTGTAATTTTGTGTGGTTGCCTTTAAAACACTTCCTCCATACAGAAGATCACTGCTGCAGCATACTGAAATTCCTGATATCACTACAATATAATTTAAATATCCAAACCCACAATTTAGACACAGAATGAAGTAATTTTATCCTTACTTTGCAGTTAGGGAACCAAGGACATAGAGTAACTACAGACTATTTACAAGTTTCATAAATACAGGTTAGCATCTTGCAGTTGAAATACTTTTTCCTCTGAAAACTACTTTCAGTGCTATAGCTTTCCTACACTTAAATTAAAAGACAGTCTAGAAAGTTATTCTACTTCTGCTTAGAATAAAATATTTCATGTTTACTTAAGAAACCAAAATTATTCCACAAAAACCGTGTCATCAGACATGTAATCTTACCACTTTCCAGACCCTACTGTAATACACATTAGAAAGCTGCTTATTAAGAGGGAGAGAGAAGTTGCTGTGAAAGCAGCTACAGATTAACAAGTCTTGCAAGGACCCTGACAGTCCCTGCATCATCCCTAAGGATGCAGTAACAGAAATACATTAGCAGAGGCTACACCCAAACAGCAATTTCTGATGGCTCATATAGCACATCCTTGTACTTGAGTGACTATTCTTTTAACATGCAAGACAGGAAAATGGAAGCGATCTGTTCAGATACATAGATCAATAGCAGAATGTACCAGAGGATCCCCATCTCTCTGCTGCTCTGTCCCAAAGGCAACTATGACTCTGTAATGGCATCAGTTTTAAGAATACCTTTGCTGGTGGTTAATTAAGACCAATAGACTCCAGCTGTGACAAATCTTCTAGAGGTACAAAGAAGAACTATCTAGCTATTGACTTAAGTCCTGGACCCACTTCGTTGCAATACAAGCTATAAATATTTTTGTTTAGTAAAATAAATGAAGTTGGTATTTACAATACAACATTACTTATTTTTTAGTAAAAACTAAGTTACAAAAAATTAGCAGTTAAGTTTACAAAAAAAAACCAACAAACCCCATAATAATAAAGGGATAAAGAATGAAGTTGTTTTCCATAACCTAAAAAAGGGACATGGGAATGTTTGTTTCAAGCTTCAGGACAACTAATTGGGGAAACCAAGCAAGAATATTACAGGCAGCAAGAAAAGCCATCTGAAAGGAGCTTAACACTTGAAAGAAGCATCTTGGTAGTCTTACATATCTTCCAGTGTTTTGTACAAAATATTCTAAAATTTAAAGTAGTACTAAAATAAGATGTATTACACAATCCGTAGTTCCATGAGATGGTGCTTTCTACAACAGAGCTAGCTTGGGCTATTCTGTATTCACCTGGGACCTAGAACTACCTATAGGGTCACACAAATCATAAGGCAGATTTGACCTAGAGCTCATTCTCACAGTTGCAACCACCACAGCTGCAGAAATGACAAACTGTGGTGCAGGATTAGGAATGAGTGAGTAGCATGTATAGAAACTTCAAGTTAATTTCTATATCAGAAAAAAAAAAAAAGAAAAAAAGGTGGTCTATCTTAGAATGCAGTCCTGTAAGCTTAGATTTAAAAAGGGGGAGAAAAGATGCTCTATCTCAGAAGATCTACAATACACTACAAAGCACTTAATGAAGGAAAAAAATATTTTCTTCGCATGGGTAACAAAACATGAATCACATTATTTACATATCGAGCTTATTTGCATTACTAGAGAAGGCCCAACACAAAACTTGTCATCATCTCTATTAATGCAGAAGAGAAGAACCAGCCAGATTAATCTTACCCCATCAGGTGTTACGTTGTTCTTTATGTATTGGGAGAACTGTTTTTTGTAAGCATCTTCATCCTCCTCCATCAGGTAACGCATATAATCTGCAACATTTTGGCCCATGATATGCTTGCGGTGAACCTCTGCATTGAATTCTTTACTTTCCGAGTCATAACCAGGGAAACGTTTGGTACTGTGAAACAGCAGTTACAGTCAGGTTAAGACATATTGCCAATTCCTCTAATTCAGAGGTTCAGTTCCACAAAGAAGTGATAGATACATCACATTCTCGTAAAGATAACTGAGGGACAGGACCCTCTAATTAAAAATTAAGAGATACACAACATTATTAAGAGATACAGAACATTAAGAAATAGAAGTTTTAAGTTCATCTCAGCTGCCATCAGTCCCGTCTTGAAACACTGCAGTACATCATATACACACCATGGACCAACTACAGAGTGTTCAGTCATTGGGAGTATCATCATGTAGCAGCCAAGTCAGAAAAACTGGACAATTAGTCAAGAACGACCAGGACAGCATGGAAGAGGGTAGGAAAATACAGAACAGATCTCAGATTTTTCCCCTCCCACCACTGCTGCTAGCAAAAAGCAGCAGTGAACCGTAATACCAGTGTTAGATAACCCTGCCAAAAAGCTTGATTCAGCCATTTGTAGCTTATGACAGGAATTGTCAAAACTTCCACGTGGAAATTTTAAGTGCAGGCGGACTGCTCAGACCTGCTATTATATTGACAGTTGTAGCAAATGTCAATGGTTTTGTACCTGGTAGGTACAGCTTTTCACAGTGAAATTAATACATACACACAATTTGCTAAAGATGTAAAACAACAGAATATTAAATGATACTTAAGTGTATTCAACCGATGATTTCAAGTAAAAGCAACAAGATGGCTCTTAGTTTCTAAACATTTAATAGCAACTCTTGACAGTTGCAAGATTCCCAGCAGCCCTATCAGAATTGCACTTGTGGATTAAAAAACAACAAACCAACCAACAAAATCCTACACCCTACAACCGAAGCTACATAATCATTACCAGGTCATAACAAAATTATTTCAACAAAGTAACAGTATGAGTAGACTGTCACATACAGAAGCATCTCAGGTTAATTCTAAAGGAATTATTCCAAACAGATTAGATTACCTATGAGGGATTGACAGACCACCATCCACTGCACCCTTCAGAGCACCGAAGACTTTGTTTCCAGTGGTAGTTCTGGCAAGACCTGCATCTAGGTAGCATGTGAAAGCACCAGGCTTTCCATCCACGCTTTCCACATTGTATTCATCACCAGTCACTTCAACTTGGCCTTCATAGATCTTATCAAGACCAAATTTATTCAGAAGCTGTGAAGAAGGGGGGGGGAAAGCACACTTCTGAAATTCTTTCCATTTAATGACAAAATGAAGAATTGCCACGACTTTAAAACACAAATTTGCAGTAAAATCTTCATGTTTTTAACAACTTCCTTTACTAAAATTATGCACCCCATACTAGTAACAAAGCTTTTAACAACCACCACGGTAAGCACGTCTGTCAAGTTTCAACTTTTTTTTCCAACAGGCACACCAGTGAACTTAAGACTTATTCATGAGCTTGTATGGAAAATGGATGGATGCTGTTTACATGTTTTCAAACTCTTGAAGGTACATTTCTTATATTTTTATCCTGACTCCCTCCCTCCATCAAACTTAAGTGCTGAGACTTAAAAGTAGGCTGCTGGAGTTGAAACTGCATGCTGTCATACTTCTCACTGTGATTTGACAGTCACAAGAGGCCATCAAATCTATACGGTAAAGAGCAAAAGTTAATATTTAGAGAAGCCCACGGAGTTAGGCATCTATACTAGCATGCTACTTAAGAAAGTGGGCTTTCCCTTACTAAAAAAAACAGAGAAAAACAGAGCAGCAGCTTCCAGAGAATCTGGCAGATACCTACCCTGCGTGCCAACAGCAGACCTGTACAGTACGCTGCCGCGTAATTTGTCAGGCCAACCTTCACGCCATACTTTGGCAACTCATGGGCATAAGCAGCACAGACAATCATGTCGCCTTCAATTCTGGCATAGGCAATCTGACAACAAACAAAACAACTGTTAGTGTTCTCACAATAATTCTGGGCTAGATTTATTGTTTCTTTGACATCAACTTAAGCCAACAGCAATTCTGTACAGAAGTGTCCAGCAAACTGACAACCTTTGCAGGCAACCTCAATGGGTTGTGTTTTTCTTTTTTTTTTTTTAGAGGCATAATTAACTCCTCAGGTACAGACACTAAGAATTAAAATCCGTATTAGGCCAGAGAAAGCATATGTCAGCAACAGCTTTTATTTACTTCTTCACATACATCAAGACACCAGGAAACTACCTAAAAAAGCAGCCTTTCAAAGAACAATTATAGATGTGGATAGATTCTGTCCCACTTTCTGCATGTAATACTCATAACACACCTCAGAAAGACGTAAAAGCATCTGATACAGAGTTTGTGATAACACTGTTACTCACCTTACGGAATGATTTTATTAAAGGGTCTGAGATTTTCATAATCTCAGGGGTCTCCTGTGAGACGGCAGTACTATCATCAGGTATGTTTCTACTGTTCCTTTCACATACAGAACCTTCTCCTTTTGACTCCCTTTCTACATCCTCCTTTCTACATCCAAAAGCTGTCCCCTTTTTGCAGGATTCCTACATGCTAGAGAGGCACTATCAGTCCGATGTAAGCACCCACCACCACTGATTTTTGTTTTGAGTTTCAAAGATAAAATAACCTCATCAAGGTCATGTGGTTTCATCTGAACTGACTGTAAAAACAGCACTCTCCACTCTTCTCAACAGAGAATTTTTCTATGAAGAAACGACAGTTAAACTTTTCTAGCTTCTTTTTTTTTTGAGCTTAACAACGTGTATTTATGATAGAACAAACATGCCTAAGTTTTTAATTCAAAATTAGTCAAAACATTCAGAAAACGAAACAAGAAAGTGAACCACAGTGAAGCTCCATATGATGCAACACACAACTGCATACTTAATAAGCATGAAAAAATGCCTGCTGTTCTTATTTGCCAGTCTCCTTGAATCTCACAGGAAAGCCATGATGAGGCCTACCTGCTCTGTATGATCAACTTAACATCATCGAAAAGAAAACTCTCAAAAGAGAAAGGCACCTTTAGATACTGTGCAACAGTCAATCAAAGTTGACTACGTGACCTGTCAACCTGCTTGTCTTCTGTCAAGCAAGAGGCCCTCTTTTCAAAGCATTTTAAATACAGCAGAAAAGAAGTATAAGAAGTCTTCCCTGTCCCTCAAATCTTCTATTTCTCTCAGCATCGTTAAAACAGTATAATCTTATTTTATGAAGGACCATGCTGAAGAACGTTAACACTACTAAAACTTATTTTTTATCACAAATATTGTTTATTACTGAAGTTGTGTCAACGTTAAAGATTGTTCTCCTCCAAGAAACTATTTTAGAACATAAAAACTGCTCAGATCAAGCCTAAAAAAGCCCAGCTGCTTCAACTATTCCCCTTTTTGTTCGTTTTACTCTGCGAAGGCTGTGAAGTAAGTAGCAAACACCACAGACCTTACCTGGCAAATGATGTCTCTGTTGGTAACACGTACAATCATCCTATATTTAGGGGTGTTGTACTTGTTTTTATCTTGAATTACCAGACGCTTGCGAGCATAGTAATCAGTTTTTCCCTCTGAAAAACAACAGTTATAGGGTGGAAAACACATGTGGAAAGAAGTAGGAATATTCATCAATGACATTTAATTGTATGTTTCAGGGAATTTAACTGTACCTCTCCTTCTCCTGAATTTCACTTGATATCTCTTGAAGTACGCCTTATTCTTGACAACTTTCACAAACCCCTTGAATAAGAAGTACAACTAGGCATTATTAACATATAATCATATAAGCCAAGACCATACTAACTATATTACACCTGCTATGAATAAAGCCGCGGTAAAATCAGGAATAAAATAACAGGTTTAAACTTATGCATTTAGATTTTTTAAAAATGCATCATAAAAATAAAATGGAAACAAAGACCCCACCCAGACCCCAGCATCTCCATCCTTCCGACAGGAACTAATGCACGCTTCTCTCCAGAACTTTACACAGTTTTAGGAGAAAACCAGAAGTTTTATTTCTTCTATTTGTCTGTTTTAACCGACTGTTTGCACGGACCGCAGCAGCGACCGTGCTCATGTCCACTCGCTCCCCCCCGGCCAGTCATCTCTCCGGCGAGTTCCGCCCCGGGGCCGGCCTCTCCCGCAGCCACCGCCGCTC
>VWZL01004904.1:0-14932 GCA_013396915.1 Stercorarius parasiticus
CCTTCCCCGCGCCTCAGGGCCTGGGGCAGCGGCGGCCGGGCTTCCGCCGGCTCCCAGAGCCGCCCCGCCGTGCCCCTCACCCGGGAGCCCGGCCTCCACCGGGGCTTAAATCCTCGGTAATGTGGTTTTCCTGCCGTTTGTAGTTAGGATATCTCCGTACCTTCCCCTGCTCTCGCTTTCCCCCCCCACCCACTTCCCCGGTAAAAGTTAGAGTAGCGCCGCCGAGCGCGTCTCCTCCGCCGCAGCCAGCTGTGGCCGGTGGCAGCCTGGCAGCAGCCGGTGCCCGGCCCCGTTACCCGCTGGAGTGGAGGAATCCTGAGGCCGCAGCCACAGCTCCGGCCCCGCAGCCATTTCCCATTGCACGGCCTCGAAACACAGCCACCTGCGTCTCCAGGGAAGGCGGAGGTGATCCCGCGGCGTGGCGGGTGCGTGTCTTCCACCCGCGGAGATGGTGAGGTGGTGGACAAGGCGAGCAGATGCTCACTAATATTGGTGGAAACTATATCTACCCTCAAAAAGCAGGAGAAACCGCTCATTTTCCAGCCGGAACATCTCTTACAAGAAGTATATTCTGACATACACTCAAGTTTCCACCTCCCACTTGCACCCACAGCTTATCGATTCACTTTTACGCGTGGGGTGGTTATTCTTGCTTATTAGGTTTCTGGTGTAAAACACCAGTTTTCCAGGCAGGCTTGAAATGGAGGAGCCCGGTTGTGCAACATGTTCTCAGCCGCTGCCGATCGCCTCCTCCAGAGCTGCCGCCTTAATTTGCATGAATTAAAACTTGAGAAATAAATCAAGCCGAGGGAATTCCCAGCTTGTGAGCCTCATTAATACAAGATGAGGAAACAACTGCCCGCCGTAGCCTTAAAAACGCCCTAAAGCCCGGTGCTGAAAACTGAGATGGCGCAGCCGAGGCTGATCTGAGTGTGAATCGAAGGTAACTCAACTCGGAGGCGTTTCGGGCCGGGCAGATGCTGACCTTCCGTGCAGCAGGTTGCAAAATCCAGCCGGGAAGCTGGAGCCTGACTGGAGCAGCCGGGAGCCGCTGACTGCCGCAGGTAAACAAGCTGACATATGCTTGTTTTTTCCACCCCTCTGCTCCGTTGCTGGCCATAACACTGTGATGGCAGCAGGTGTTGGGAGCGCAGGGCGATGTACATCAAGTGTACATCACTGTCGTATCCTCGTGCAGGAGACGGCTGGGTCGGTGGGGCCGGTTGAGCCCCGGGGCTGGTGGCAAGCACCATGCCTCACGTCTGGCCACGAGCTGCGTCTGGCTAGCAGCTTGCTGGCAGGTCTGCCTGCGCCTGGGAGGGTAGAGCGGGTGTGATCCAGAGGGTCTGTCCTTTGTTTTGCAATTCCCAGGCTGGGGAAAACAGCCCCTCCCCTCCCAGTGGCCATCCCTGCCATACCCGCAGGACTTCCCTGCTTCGTTATGGCCTGGCTTAATGAAGAACTTCATTATTTCGGCACTAGGAGACACAACAGGCCTCATCTACGCCAGCGAGTGCTTAGGGGCTCTTTAATCACTGGATTATTAAGCATATGCTCGTCCTTCCGACATCCTTGCGTGCCTGCTGGTTATTTACTGGTGGCTCAGGCAGGGAATTCAAGAGGATGACTTCTTTGGGGAGTTCCTTTTGGGACCGACTGGGGACCCTTTTGGGAGCTGACGTTTCCAGAGCAGCCAGGCGCTGGTCATGTGCCTGGAGCAGGAAGGAGAGGGTTTTTTTCCAGGAGGACGATGATCAGCTAAGCTCCATCAGGCTGCTTGGCAGCAGGTCTGCCCGCAGAGCCCATGTCCTGGTCCCAGTCCCTGTGCTGGTGGCAGCGCGGCTGCCAAGGCCGAATCCCAGCCCCCAGCATCCAGGTTGTGCCAGCCGGCGTAAATTCAGCGAGAAGGAGCGTTTCTTCTGTTTAGTCAGGTGCTAGTCTCAGGCTTAGGAGAGGTTTTTCCTGAGTTATCAGGTTGATGCTGTGGCAGGGAGCGGGCTTGGCACTGTGTGGTGGAGATGGGACTGTGCAAAGCAACGCTCCGGCCTCGAAGTTACCCCATGCTAATGCTTTGCTGGTGCATAGACATGGCAAAAAGGAGCATTAATTAGGTGATAAAAGGGTTTTCATTGGCACTTGCTGGTGAGAAAGAGCCTGGTTTCCATGGGACAGGAGGGCTGCTGCAGTCCAAGCAGCTCCTAACCCTGACAGCAGCTGTGGCTTGGTGATCCTGTCCCTGGGCAGGCAGCAGCATGAAGGAAAGCAAAGTTCAGGGAGACCTTATAGCAGCCCCACACCAGGACCTTAGAGCAGCTTTCCAGTATCTGAAGGGGCCTACAAGAAAGCTGGAGAGGGACTTTTTACAAGGGCATGTAGTGATAGGATGAGGGGGAATGGTTTCAAACTGGAAGAGGGGAGATTTAGATGAGATCTCAGGAAGAAATTTTTCACTCGGAGGGTGGTGAGCCCCTTGCCCAGGTTGCCCAGAGAAGCTGTGGCTGCCCCATCCCTGGAGGGGTTCAAGGCCAGGTTGGACGGGGCTTGGAGCAACCTGGTCTGGTGGGAGGTGTCCCTGCCCAGGGCAGGGGGGTGGAACGACATGATCTTTAAGGCCCCTTCCAACCCAAACCATTCTTCGTGGAGAAGCCAGTGCAGACAGCCGGGATGGAGGAGCTGGAGAAGTGCAGGTCGCTGGTACAGAGCCAGGTGAAAGATTGGGGTGGTCCAGACATGTCGGAGAGGGTGTAGTGCAGCGTGAGAGAGTTCCACCCGATCCTCTTGGGAGCGGAGGAAAATGGTTTTCCTGCTCATCGGGTGATTGGTGTTGCCTCAAAGGGGGCCTGGAGGGAATGGCCAGGCTGGAGCTGCAGCAGAAAGCTGTGGTGCTGCTTGGGCTGGGTGACCCCACCCTTCCCAAGGGAGATGGTTTCCAAGGCAGGTTTCATCATAGGCTGAGCCTTGAATTAATTTAAGCGATGATACAAAGCAGATGAACGCTGTCCTCTCGGAGCAAGAGGAAGGCAACATCGGAGACCAGAGCACCCTTTGTTTCTCCTGGGGAAACATGACAGTGAACTTCTAGGTGGACAACATCTCCAGAACTTGCTGTTGAAGGCCCTCACTCCATCTTCCTCCACAGGACCTTCTTGGGAGCTCTCGGAGCCGTTCCCTGGGCAGCTTAGCACTGCAGCAGCGCCAAAGGCAGTGTTTTATGCCAGGCACCTCTTCCCGTGTGTGCTTCCATGCTGTGTTAGCAGCTGCTGGAGTTTCAGGCGGGAACTGAACACCTTTGTTCCTTGTTCCTGCTTGTGTTAATGCCCGTGTTATGATTTGAATCCTCGTGACCTTTCCTTCCTCTGACCTGTAACATCTGCAGCTTCAGGTGCGAGGCAGCAGACGGGCAGGATTTTCTGGACCCAGACATCTCTGTTGGTGCTTGAAACATTGCCAGCACGTGCCCTAAATCTGCTCGGTCTCTTTGCCTGTTGCATTGCCCTTTTCCCTTTAATTTACTACTTCCTCATCTACGTTTTTTAGCTGAGAAGTGACCCAACTCCCGGAGCTTCTCCTGTCCCAAAATACGGTGGGTCTTCCAAGCGTGCCAAGCTGCGCTGGGACAGTTTGGGGGTTTGCTGGGGGCAAGGTGCTGTGTGAGAGTTTGCAGCGTGCAACAGCATCTCGACAACACCACCAGCTCCAGGATGGAGATCTCCACCAGCACAAACCCAGGCTCTTCCTGGTGCCCTCCCAAGAGGGGTTTGCTTACGGATAAGACCGAAAAAAGAGGGGGAAAGCACCCTTTTGGGGTGTGCTGGAGGGGCTCAGTTGGTTCTGATCCATGCAAAGCCTTGGGCTGAGTGGTAGCTTTAAGCAGCCGACCTCTCCTTGAGACCAGCCTGGCACGGAGCTCAAATCCCGTTTGAACAGGCTTTGCTTTTAGCATTTGTCCTAATGGGAAGTGCTGCCGTCCGGGCGGGCGGGGAGGAACTTGCAGGAAGAGCTGTTGTCGCCTGGCGTCTGTCCAGGGCTTTGCTCCCGAAGCCCCGGGCGAGGATGCATGTGGGCTCTCGCTCCCTGACTGTTAGTACGTATAAAGTTGGATCGTGCCTTTCGGGACGGAGCAAAATGGGACGTGCATCGGGAAGAGCCTTGCCCTCCTCATTGGGAGCCGCAGGAAAAGAGCTGCGGTCTTGGAAGGAAGATGAAGAGAGGCTCTCGAACTGTCTTCTGAAATGATGCTTTCCTTCAGGCTCACTCTTCAGCTTGGCTGCTTCTTGCAGATCCATCCTGCGATTTATTGCTCCCCTTGTTTCTCCTTTCTGCTACCAGCCTCCGATTTTTGGCCTGCCCTTCCTCTAGAAGGGGCCTTTGGCAGGCGGGGAGGCTCCTGTCATGCCAAGGAACATCCATCGGGAAGCCTTCCAGCCTCCCATTGGATCCAACTGAAGTTGACTCTCAACAGAGCTCCCCAAACGCAAGCGGCCTGTGCGTTGACCTGGGATGAACTGCTAAACGACAGCCAGCCCGGTTCGTTCCTTCGCCTTTGGCAGGGAACAGAAACAAGCTGTTTTCTGTCCCGTTTCCAAACGGCTCCGCTCGTTCTCCGCGGGGAAGGCTGGACGAGGTCCAGCTTGTTCCTCGGAGCTGAGCTTGCGAGGTTTGCCCTTTGTCCGCCCCACTGGCAGGGACGGTGGGGCAGGGAAGGGAGGACAAGGCAGGACCCGGAGGAGATGGGTGAAGAGGGGTGGATGGAGGGCCGGGGGGTGCTGTCAGCCAGCAAGGAGCTAGGGAAGGTCTCCTTGGTTTGAGCCGGTTTAATAAAATTTCCCTAATTTAAGCCCCCTTACATCCTGCTAATTTCCAGGGCTTCCGAAGCGGGCTGGAGGGAGGTTTCACCCCGCTGGGGCTGTAACGCTGCTTTGTGGCTTAGCCGGAGATTTAAGGCTGTGCCGTGCTTGTGTGAGTCGATTCTTAGAAGCCTGCAGCCTCCGGGGAGCTGAGGCTGCCCCGGACAGGGATGCAGGTGCTGGTTGAACACAAGGCAGAGGCTGGGCCTGCTCTGCCAAAAGGCTTCTCCGTTAGCGATATGAAATCTTGAGAGTAAACTGAGGGGGAGAAAAAAGAACATCCGCGTGGAGGATTCTGCCTTGCCTTTTTTTTTTTTGCTTGTCCAAGTGATCAAATGCAGGTCTCTGGTGGGCTGGAGCTCGCTCCCCCGGCAGCTTAACTGTGGCTGATGGTTCTCAGATGTTTGTGGAGGGAGGTGGCGTTAGTGTTACAGATCCGTTCATCGTTGCACTGAACTCTCCCTGCCAACAGAATTTTCTCCTCTTCTTGCAACCAAGCAGTCTCTCGCCCTTCAAAGAGCAGATGGACACACGGGAGACTTTGGACAAGGTGCTCTCGCTTATGCAGAGCAGTCAAAGACTTTCTCAGCCGACTTCAGCCAGCCTCCAAATCTCTCCTTTCAGGGACAGATCAGAAATGTGACCCGTGGAGTGGCAGAAGGAGATAGGAGAGACCTTGGGGCATGGTGGTGGGGAGAGCTGCCCTGGCCGAAGGACGGGAGCTGGTCGTGGCCACGTCACCTCTTAATCCAAGCAAGCTGCTGGCGGCTTTCCTCTGTCTGCGTGCTTTGGGAAGGAGTTGTGTTGTCATATGTTGTCACATAGGGAACCTGCCTGACCACAGACCAGTTTCCCCGTGGCACTGATTGTGGTCTCCTGCATGGGCTTGAGAAACATGTAGGGGTGAGGGTTTCCTTGAAAGCTGTCTTGTCTTTTCCGTGCTCCTGATGGCTGTAGGGAGCTGCAGGTGACTGTGTGCAGCTTCGGCACGTTGCAGCTTTTCCTGGGGCTCTCAGATTCCTGATGAAAAGTTTCACAGCCTCTTCTCACGGCTTATCTGTTCTCCAAGAAGCCCTCGTAGGTGAGTCAGCATGGTTATGAGACCGCAGTCCTCTTGTAGCCACGCTGCGCTGGCAAACGGTATTTACCCACTGCCTGTGTTTTTTAATTTTGCAAAGGGTGTGGATCTCGGTCCTGCCTCCTCCACAGAGGATTTCTTGATAAACCCAGAGAAATGGTTCTTGCCTTGTGATTTTTGGCAATAGAGGAGGTGCTGCTGGCCGCGGTTGGCTCTTGGCGATGCTGGTGCAGTCCCGCTTGTCACGGGGAGTTGCGCAAATGTGGCTGATCAAAAGGAGAGAAACATCTGGGGGCTGTTAGGAAGCAGAAACAGGCTCCTGCCTTGTGGCAAGGGCAGGTTAGTGAGCCCAGGCTCTGGAAGCACTGCTTTGAAGGAAGGCTGAGGAAAGGCAGAGACAGCATTTAGTTGGGAAACGTGCTCTGCTCGCGCTTTGTGTGCGTGTTTTTGAACTTCCACGTGCGGCACTAATCCTGCGGCCCTAATTCCCAGCTGCAATACGCTTCTCGGCGCAGCGCTTGGTATGTTTTCAGCATCTCCTTGCAGAGATACCTGTGGCCTCGGGCTCCAGAGGGGGAGCAACTTGAGCTCTTGATTTTTGCATTTACCAGCATTTCGGGGACGAAGTGAGTGTGTTTTGGTTGCAGCTGCCATCAAACCAACCCCCCCCCACCAGCACCACCCCCAGCCTGCCTGTAAAAGCTGCGGAGGACAAGCAGGCTGCAGCTGCTCCCAGCCCTCCCGTACCTGAGCTTAACACTGAAATTAATGCCCATATGCAGATAAGCTCATCAGCCCACGGCATCACCTTGCCAGGCTCCTTTGGGATAACGAGGCAGCTTTGTTAGCTTCCGCAGCACGGCCGTGTGCCCCAGCTCTATTCTCAGGGCGGTGGGAAGGGAGCTGTGGAGGATGTCCTGGCATGTCGAGGAGCCTGCGGCAGGGGAGAAATGTTGCTCTGCTGGCTTGGTGGCTCTCCCAGCCTCGCATCTTGGCAGTGCGGAGCTTGAGGATCAAAGGATCCTGGGAGGCTGGCCGGNTCAGGCTGCCGGTGAAGCAGGCTGGAGCACGTAGGGGTGGCCAGTGGGTCATGGTGGGGTGCTGTGACCGATTCTTGGGGGTCCCGGGGGGCTGCATGGAGTGTAGACCTGGTGGCACTTGCGAGCTGGCAGTGCATGTGCTGTCTTGCCAAGCTGCTCTGCTCCAGGGGTTGGGGAGGGGCTGTGAGTGCTGCCCTGGGTTGGGACCCCTTGCAGGAGTCATTAGGTATCCTGTCATGGCTTGGAAATGGCCTTTCTGGGTCCCTGAAAGGGGAAGGACGGGGGCTGGCGTGCTGGCAGGGGGTGAGCTCTTGCCTCCATCCCTTGCGCCCAGGAGCTCGGCTTCCTTCCTGCCTGCCGGCCTCGTGACCGGTGCTGTTAGGAAGTGGGATTGCCCCGCTCCCCTCCCAGGCATTGCGTCTGCCAGCCCTGGCGCTTTCTGGAGAGGAACCCACGGCACAACCCACACCGCAGCCCCTGATATCCCCAGGGGGACGGCTTTGCAGGCAGTGACCCTCGTGATGCTCCAGGTCCAACGTCTCCTGCTGCGTGGCGGTGGCTCGGGGCCACACATGGCTTCGGCTCTGTGCCGGCTGGCAGGCTGGGCTTCCCCTGCGGTCAGTGGCTTCTGCTCATCCTAGTTCTGCTTTCCCATCACTCTTCCCGCAGCAAGGAAGGCTGCAGCTCCTGATGTCCTTCCATCCTCCCTGCCCTGTCCCTCACCTGCACCTCGCGGCAGGTTACAGCCTCGGAAATCTCTCCTGAGGAAGAAGCGAGAGGGCGGATGGCATCCGCTGGTCCCCAGCAAAGGACGGGCCCCCTCACAAGGCAGTGTTTGACGTACACTCTTCCTCTTTTCTCTTCCCCACTAGCGCCCCGGGATGCCGCCTGGTGGCCGGATGCCCATGGCAGGGCTGCAGGTGGGACCACCAGGAGCTCCCCCCTATGGAGCAGCCTCCCCGATGAGACCCGGCCTGCCCCAGTCGATGATGGACCCCTTCAGGAAGCGCCTGCTGACCCCCCAAGCACAGCCGCCGCTGGCCACCCAGAGGAGAGGGTAAGGGGCCGGCACCCTCCTGCTGCAGGACAGATATCCACGGCAGGCTGGAGAGGGTGGTTTGACCTGCTGGGTCCCGGTTGGAACCCACAGCTCCCTGCCCTGCTGCAGAGGGGCGAGCTGCCTGCGGCGGGGTGGAAGCCAGCAGGGCTTGTCTGCAGCCTCCCCCCGGCTGGCACCGCTGGCAGTGAGGAACCTGCCAGAGCTCAGGGCTGGGATGTTTTGTGATGATGGGGGCAAAGACCACTGGGCTCACAGTTTCGCTGCGCTCTGATCTCCACGCCAGTAAACAAAAAGCCTCACTGCGTGCGTTCGTGCTTGCCAGAAGCCCCAGCACCGGCTCCTTGAGGTCTTTCCCCTTCTCACAGGGGTTGGTGCTGGCTCTGGCAGGCACAGGCGCGGGTGGAAAGGGGGGACGGGGGTGGCAGGTTGCAGAGAAGCTTTCCAGAGCTGCCATCTCGGCAGGACTGTTTGTTGGCGCTGGTCTCAGTGAGCCGCAGGGCTCTGCCAGCAGCTCCTCGCTTGTTTACAACGCTGCTAATCCCTGTGCTCAGTTTCTGTTTTCCACGAGGGCTTCTTGATTACTGCAGGCTGTCTCTCAGGGCAGGGTCCCTTGGTCCTAATGGATACTCAGGTCCTGTTCCCTGCCCTGGATGTGTAGCGGGGCCGGCGGCTGACAGCTCGATTGGCTCCATGATCCCTCTGCAGGGAGTCGCAGCCTCCGCACAGCGACTGCGCATCCCTTCGGTGCTCCAGAGCAAGCTGGGGATTAAGGACGAGGGGCAGCTCGCCGCCGAGCAAGGACGTCAGCAACCAGATAAATCTGCGGTGTCATTCCCGGGGGCTGGCTGCCTGGGATCAGCCGTGCTCGGCTGGTCAAGCATCCTTGCTCCCGGCTGGCTGCAGATCAAGGGATCAGGAACTGCCAGCTGCTAATGGGGTGGCCAAACCCTGCAGGAAGCATTTAATGCAGCGAGAAGAGCTCAAAGAAGTGCTGTGACTCCCCCTCTTAGTTAGGGCTGCACTCCCGACCTGTCCTCCTGCTCCAGCAGCCGTGGGGCAACCAGCGTACCTTGGACACCTCGTGGTGGCAGCACGAATGCCCGCGTTTGCTGCCCCACTGCCTCACACGTTGCCAAAGGAAAGGGGCGTCCCTTTGGCTGCTGGACTCTGCCCCGTCTCTTACACGTGCAGCGGAATGGGAGGAGAGTGTTTCCCTGTGCCTCCAGGCGTTGAGCATGAATTTAGTGGGGCGTCGGGGTGGGCTTGGCTGACAGGGCGCCTGCAGCCTGCGGGGTGGGAGGAGAGCCCGGGGCCCTGGGGTCTGATGAGGTACTACAAGCTTGGGGAGAGCTAAAATGGCTCTGAGCAAGGCTGCAGATGTTCTGTGGGTCTAGAAGCCACTCTGCTTCCTCTTTCCACGATGATTTCGGCCCCACTGTGGCAAGGTTGATTTGTTTTAAGCTGTTTTTAAGTGAGTTCCTGAAACTGGGCTTTGGTTTGTAGCGTTGGGAGGATGTAATGGCCATTTCCAGAGAGGAAGCTCGGGAACATTGTCCTGCAGACAGGAGCATGCCTGCAGCCGCAGCTTGTGCCACCTTCTCCTTGCTGCTGTCCTGCGGCACCTTCAGCAAGTGGCAGCAGCAACACAAACTGAACCCAGGGACTGGATTTCCTTCCCTGGTGATGGGCTCTAGACGTCCAACACCTTCCCCCCTGGAGTCATCTTGGCTTGCCCACAGGGATATATTCTCTTACTCATTTGCTTTCCGGCACTGAGCCAAGGTCTTGTGCTCTAGGAGCTCTTACAGACCTTCTTTGTTCTTCTGCAAGTTCAAAGTCCCTGCCACACAGAGCAGCTCCGAAAGGGGACCTGCTCCCCCAGAGACCTGTTCGCTGCAGCAGGAGCCTCGGCACCTGGCTCAGACTGAGCCATCCATGTGGCATACAGCTGGCATTGCCGCTGTGACTCCCCTCCCTGGAGCCTGGCCCCATTTGTGGCCCAGATGGGGCCAAAAGAGCCGCCGGGCTCCTGGCGTACGAGCAGAACTTGGTGTTATCCCCTGAGACCTGCTGCTGCTGGAGCGCGGGCCATGCAGCAGCCTCCCACCGGGCAGGCAGCAAGATGTCATGCGAGAGCTGCAGTATTAATATTATTTTTTTGCCTGTCTGTGTGCTTTTTGCAGGGTGAAGAGGAGGAAGATGGCTGACAAGGTCCTGCCACAGAGGGTGAGTGCTGCCTCGGTGCGTGGGGAAGGAGCCGAGCTGCTGGGGGGAGGTGGTGAATCCCTGCTGCCTTCCCAGGGCAGCCGGGGTGGTGAGGTCCCCATGAGGAGGAGGAGGAGGATCTCGCTGAGCTGCCTCCCGCCCGCCAGGCACTTCTGCTCCGTCCCAAACCACCCTGGAAGATTTCTGTCTCTTCCACTGGGGTGGCAGGAGAGGTTTGGGGTGCACACAAATTGGACAAGCGGGACTTTGGGCAAGCGAGGAGCAGCAGTGGCTTGGGACGGAGACCCCAGGAGGACCCTAAGCCTCTCCTGGGAGTCCCCCTTAACAATCCATTACCTGCCTGTGACACCAGGTGGGCTGCTGGGCACGGTGACAGGCTCCAAAGTGAGGTCTGCAGTACAACTCTGTGCTTGAGGAAAGCTTTGCGAAGCTGCAGCCTTCATTTAAAATGAGAAATCAGTGCTGTCGTGCTACGCTTGTCACTTGGTGACTCCTTGGCGTGTCAGCCCAGTACCAGTAGCGTTGCTGGGGCTGGTGTGGGGGACGCAGCCCCGTCCTAGCACGGAAGGGACTGATCGTTTCTGTTTGACAGATCCGGGAACTGGTCCCAGAATCCCAGGCCTACATGGACCTCCTCGCCTTTGAGCGCAAGCTGGACCAAACCATCGCTCGGAAGAGGATGGAGATACAGGAGGCCATTAAGAAACCGCTGACGGTGCGTGGCAGCCCTGGCTGGCCAGGGCGGCGAGCAGCTGGGTGGGATTGGGGGTGTACGAGGTGGGTGCTGCTGTGGGTGCTGCCCAGCCGCCCTCTCACTCCAAGCATCCCGCCTCTCTGTTTTCCTATCCCACAGCAAAAGCGGAAGCTGAGGATTTACATCTCCAACACTTTCACCCCAGCCAAAGAAGAAGGGGAGGGTGGTGAGCGCGTGGCCTCCTGGGAGCTCCGCGTGGAGGGCAAACTGCTGGAGGACGTAAGGACACGGGCAGGGATGAGCTGGCCACGGGAGGAACATGGTGCTCTGTGCTGAGAGCTCGGCTGGGGTGGATCTGGCCTTCTGGGTGCTGAAGGCGGTGTCTGGGCTGGGGCCATCTGTGGCTGGTGGTGTCAGGCCAAGCCTCTCCCGCTCTGTTTTGCAGCCGAGCAAGCAGAAGAGGAAGTTCTCCTCCTTTTTTAAGAGCCTCGTCATTGAGCTGGACAAAGAACTGTATGGGCCCGACAACCATCTGGTGGAGGTGAGAGGGGAGGCTCCCGGCCGTGCTGCGGGGCTGGCTCCAGGGTGGGGAGAGCTGTTGTCCCCGGCGGGCGATGGGAGGTGGTCCTGCCGCTTAGCCTGCGGCACTCAGCTCCCAGCCCAACGCCTGTGCCGCTGCGAGAGGGGCTTGAGCAAGGTGCTTTTGGGTGGTGGGGCTTGGTGCGGAGCCTTCCCAGGGGAACCACGCTACTGGGATTTCCAGGCTGAATTTAACAGCTGTGTCTTCCTCCCTGCTGCTGGCTGGTGGCCGGAGTGACTGGGCTCCAGCTGCTGCCCGCTCGGCTTTTAACCCCCTCATGCCCACAGGCAGGCAGCTAGAGACGAGAGGTGTGGAGCTGCAGCGAATACATGGCTCCGAGAGGCGGCTTGGGCAGCTCCAGGCCCCACAAATTTGAAAATATGAGGCCCAACGCAGGTGATGATGCCACAGAAAGGCTCATCTGTGCCTCCCAGTGCCAAGCTGGGGGAAGAGTCTCCCCTGTTGCCTCCCAGCCCCCATTGCCTGGCTGGAAGGTCCTTGGGGAGATTAAGCACTGCCTGTGAGTGGAGTCAGACCTTTTTTGGGGTGTTCCTGCCTGGAGCAGGCTTTCCCTGCGCCCAACTCATGCTGTTCACCCCAAGAACTGCTTGTTTCTGTGGTTGTGCCTGCTGCGGTGGGGGTGAATCCCCTTCATGCGTGGGGTGGTTTGTGAGAGCAGCTCAGATGCCCAGCCCCTGCGCTGGCTGTGGCAGGATTGATCCCACATTGGCTCCAGGAGCTGTTTGAGCCCTTGACATCAAGTGCTGTAACTCTCCCCAGCCCATCCAAACTCCCCTCTGCCACTGTGCTGGAGCACACCAAGCTGTATCTGTTGGGACCAGGTGGGCTCTCGCCTGAAGCCCACTGGGGTCAGACATCCAGGGGTGGGATCTGGGCTGCCTGCTTCCGCTTGACCCCTGCGCAGAGCCCGAGCACCGGCTCTCTCTGCCCCTGGCTGCAGACGCAAAGCCTGTTAGCGGGTGGGTTGTCATGGTCCTGGAGTTGACCCGTGTCCCCTTGGTCTCTCGTAGTGGCACCGGCTGCCCACAACCCAGGAGACTGATGGCTTCCAAGTGAAGCGTCCCGGCGACGTCAATGTGAAATGCACTCTGCTGCTCATGCTGGATCACCAGGTAGGGGCCGCGGGGCTCTGCGGGTGCTGGTCGTGCCCTGCTGCCCTTCCTCCAGCATGGCTCGTCTGTGCGGGGAGGGCAAACGGGCCTGGGCTGGGGCAGAGCCTTAATAAGAGGCTATTTTGGGGGCTGTGGGGGTGGAAAGGGGCACAGGGAGCTCCTTGCAGCTTGCGGTGACACAAGTGTGTGACATGAGGGCTGTGTGGGGCAGGATGCCCCCAGGAGGGGCCCTTCCTACTGCCAGACCCCCTTCATCCTGCCTGTCCCCGCAGCCACCACAGTACAAACTGGACCCTCGCCTGGCTCGCCTGCTCGGGGTGCACACCCAGACCCGCGCCAGCATCATGCAGGCGCTCTGGCTCTACATCAAGCACAACAAGCTGCAGGACAGTCACGAGAAGGAGTACATCAACTGCAACCGCTACTTCCGCCAGGTCAGCCCTCGCCCTGCGGCACCAGCACGCTTTGCTGGGAGGAGATCACCCTTCCCACCTCCAGTAAGGCCAGAAAAAGCATTTTTTCTGGCTCAAAACAGGCACTGCAGAATATCCAGTCTCCATTGATGCCCCTTCCCCAGGCTTTAGCTTGCACCCGTCAGCTTGCCATGCACAAACCAGGGCTGGGCAAGTGCCCCCGCTCCTGCCTGACTTTCTGTGGCAGGTGGAAGGAGCCCCTGCCATGGACAGCCAGCGCTCTGCTTTGCCCCTCCAGATCTTTAACTGCGTCCGCATGCGCTTCTCTGAGATCCCCATGAAGCTGGCGGGGCTCCTGCAGCACCCGGATCCCATCATCATCAACCACACCATCAGGTAGGGGTGGAGGGCGTGCTGGGCTGGGGGATTCGGGGGGGATAGAGGGGGGGCAGGGTTACCTCCCCGCAGGGTGCAGGAGGGGAGGGCAGTACCTGCAGGGGCTACAAGGCCTCCAACCCAAAGCAGGAGTGAGCACAAATCACTTGGAAGGGGAAGAATCAACCAAACAAATTTGGGGGTTTCTTGAGGGGTGCTCGTGTTGCTGTCGGGGGAGTTGATCCACCCCTACATTAGGGTGAAGGCTGCAGAAGTCGTCCCCCCCTAATGTCCTGTCTCCTCCCAGTGTGGACCCCAATGACCAGAAGAAAACAGCCTGCTACGACATCGATGTGGAGGTGGACGATCCCCTGAAAGCCCAGATGAGCAACTTCCTGGCTTCCACCACCAACCAGCAGGAGATCGCCTCCCTGGATGCCAAGGTGCGGGGACACCTGCGAGGGGGGCAGCCCTGCCTGGCAGCAGGGTGGCACTTCGAGGCTGCACCGCAGAGCTGGGGGGAGCTTGGTGTCCTGTTCCTGGGGGGACACAGATGCCTCTCACCCCTTGTCATCTCCCTAGATCCACGAGACCATCGAATCCATCAACCAGCTGAAGACGCAGCGCGATTTCATGCTGAGCTTCAGCAACAACCCGCAGGATTTCATCCAGGAATGGATCAAATCCCAGAGGAGGGACCTCAAGGTGAATCATAGAATGGTTTGGGTTGGAAGGGACCTTAAAGCCCACCCAGTGCCACCCCCTGCCCTGGGCAGGGACACCTCCCACCAGCCCAGGCTGCTCCAAGCCCCGTCCAACCTGGCCTTGAACCCCTCCAGGGATGGGGCAGCCACAGCTTCTCTGGGCAACCTGCGCCAGGGGCTCACCACCCTCACAGCAAAGAGTTTCTTCCCAATATCTCATCTAAATCTCCCCTCTTCCAGTTTGAGAGCCTGAGGCTGGGAGCTGGGGGCGTCTAAGCCCTGGCACTCACCCCCAACCCCATTCTTTGCTCAGATCATAACAGATGTGATTGGGAACCCCGAGGAGGAGCGGCGAGCCGAGTTCTACCAGCAGCCCTGGGCACAGGAGGCTGTGGGCAGACACATCTTTGCCAAGGTGGGCTCCGGGCCGTGCTGGTGGGGTGTCACAGCGCGTTGGGGTGGCAGCAGAGGGGGGCCTGGGGCAGGCCCTCTCCCTGCCTGACTGCTCCTGTCTCCTCCAGGTCCAGCAGCGTCGGCAGGAACTGGAACAAGTGCTCGGGATCCGCCTCACCTAAGGGGCCGGCGGGGGCTCGGGAGCTCCTTCTCCTCTCCCTGCTGCCTGAGCCTGACGGTACTTCTTACTGGAATCAAAATACAGCACTTGCACAAACCCTACGTGCCTGGAGGGATTCGGAGCCACTAGCCCCTCCTGGGCTCCCCTCGTCTGGGAAGCTCTAGCCACAGGGCAGAGCACAGCAGAGGGTCCCCTGGTTCCCCCCCCC
>VWZL01004904.1:14949-27786 GCA_013396915.1 Stercorarius parasiticus
CCCCCAAAGTCCCGCTGCAGCTTTTCTGCTGCGTTAACGCCTCCTGCTTTTGCATTGTGCCGTTCGCCTCTTTCCCTGTAGCACCTACAAGCCCTCCTCCTCCCTCCCCTCCTGGAGATGCTGCCCAGCAGGGAAAAGCTGCCCGGGCCGAGCGGGAGGTGCTGCCTGCTCCTGCCTGCGCTGCCAGCCCTCCCTGAGCCCAGCCGCCGCCATGGCAGGCCCTGCCCTGCCCCTCTTCAACCAAAGGTTTTTTTTTTTGTGTCATTCCAAACGCCAGCCAGCCCTTTCCCCTGCCGCTGGTGCCCAACGTTTTGCACTATTTTTGTGAACAGGTTTTATAAAAAAAAAAAAGAAGAAAAAAAAAAAAGGAAGCGTTTTGTACAGTGGGTTTGTATTTGATTAATATATTGAGTTCCTCTTAACTGCACTCATTGCCTCAATCTATGCAGTGGTTCGTGGTGTTCTCAGAGGGCTGGCTCGGCCCAAGCTGTTCTTTTTATATGTAACCAAGTTTTTTAGCATTAAGTTTTTGACAATCAGTTGATTACTCCACCCCCTCCTGCTGTTTGACATAATTAGCAACTCATCTTGTGAGCGCTACGAGGTGTCGGGGCAGGGGGGCAGCTCTGCCCCCGGGAGCCTGCGGGCAGCGGGGTCAGCAGGGCTCTGAGCGCATCGCACCAGAGAGAACTGGAGATACTGGGGAGCGAGGGGACCATAGCGCTGGGCTGAGGGAACGGTGCCACCACCCGCCGGACCCACTGAAGTGCCTTAACCCCGCTGCCCCCCTGCCCGCAGGCTCCTCTGGCCCCAGGCGGTTGCAGGCAGAGGGGAGGGGGGGCGTTTACATATTCCCAGGGTGGACGGCTCAGGGGTGCCTGCTCTGCCTCTTGTGTAACCATTTTTTTTTGTCTATTTTGGATATTTTCTAATAAAACCAGTTAGCAGCAGCTCTGTGTGTGCGTGCTGGTGTTCTGCAGCCCCCCTGCCTCCTTTCCCCGCATGGGCGCACAGGCATGGCCAGAGCAGCACTTTATTAGAGACAACGCGGCCCGAGGAGCAGACCCAGCCTCACCGTTACTTCCACAGCTTCTTGATGGACATGTTCTTCTCGCTGTCCTTCTGCATCACCTGGGCAGGGAGGAGACAGTTGGTTCCCAGCGTGCAGCCCCCATTTGGGTGCTAATAACCCCAAAAAACAGCCTGAAACTTCAGCCCTGCAGCCTCCATCTCCAAGCAGGACCTGGCTAGGAAAGGTCTCCACCACTTCCCCAGCCTCTTCCATGTCGCTCACATAGGGACAAACCCCTTCACAGGGTTGGTTGTCCCCAGAGCCGACCCACTTTGCAGGTCCCAGCAGATGCTGCCCAGGACAGGTTGTGCCCCACTGACAGTTCCCTGTTCTGCAAGGAACCCACCAGCAGCCCCTCCTTCGCCTCCTCCCACAGCACTTACCTTGGCAACAGCCATTTCGAAGTCTTCTTGGGTGACGTGCACCCGCCTCTCCCTCAACGCGTACATGCCAGCTTCTGTGCACACCCCCTGCAAGGGACAGGGACGTCACCCACTGTTCCCCCTATGCCAGCCCCGGCGCTGCCGCCGTGGCCCTGGCTCACCTTCACTTCTGCGCCCGATGCCCCTGGCATCAGCTCCGCGATCTTCCGCAGATTGATGCCCCGTGTCAGGTTCATTTTCCGGGAGTGGATTTTCAGGATGTCCAGGCGGGCCTGGAGGAGAGAAGGGAGGAGAGGGCTGGAGTCACAGGAATCGCTCCCAGAGAGCACTAGGGACAATGTGCTCCCCACAAGGAGAGGAGCAGGACAGTGGGGGACCAAGGGAGAGACGGGGCTCGCCATGAGAGACCCCACCTACCTCCTCATTGGGAGGGGGGAACTCGATCTTCCTGTCGATTCGGCCAGGGCGCAGCAGAGCCGAGTCCAGGATGTCAATCCGGTTTGTGGCCATGATCACCTGCATGAGGAGAACAACTGTGTCACCACTCCAGGCACCCCACTGACACCACGGGGCTGGCAGGACACTGCCCTGTCCCCAGGCAGGGATGGCACCCTCCTACCTTGATGTTTTTGGTGGCCTCAAAGCCATCGAGCTGGTTGAGGAGCTCCAGCATCGTGCGCTGCACCTCGCTGTCCCCGCCAGAGCCCCCCTCCAGGCGGGAGGAGCCGATGGAGTCGATCTCGTCCATGAAGATGATGGAGGGAGCATGTTCCCGGGCCATCACAAACAGCTCCCGCACCATGCGGGCGCCTGCGTGGAGCAGAGATGGCTGAGCCCTGGCACCGCACACAGCTCGACACAGCCCCAGCGCTGCCGTCTGCCCCGGACACCATGCAAGAGGCCACTCCTGAGGCCACCCAGCACCGCGAGAGCCCTCGCTGGGGCTCTGGCACAAGCAGCCCCCTCCCCTTACACCATTTTACCTTCACCAATGAACTTCTGCACCAGCTCAGAGCCCGAGACGCGGATGAAGGTGCAGTCAGTGTGGTGGGCCACAGCCCTGGCCAGCAACGTCTTGCCTGTGCCGGGGGGTCCATAGAGCAGCACACCCTGCAACAGCCACGGGGAGACCTCAGCACTCCTGTCCCTGCCTGCACAGGCAGCCAAACCACGATAGGAGACATGGGGACACTCCCAGGGGTGACGGAAGCAGCGTTAAAGTGGCACCACAGCACCCCTGAATGCTGACCCCCACCTGCGCACCCACAGCAGCAGCACTTGCCTTGGGCTGGGCGATCCCCAGCGCCTCAAAAAGCTCCGGGTGCTTGACCGGCAGCTCGATCACTTCCTTGATCTCCTTTATCTGCTTGTCCAAGCCCCCAATCATCTCGTAAGTGGAATCCGGAACCTTCTCCACCATCATCAGGGACACCAGAGGATCCACTTTGTTGGGCAGGATCTTGTGCAGTGTGTAACTGTCATTGCGCAGAGCCACGCGGCAGTTCGGGGTCACCTGCAGCGAGAGCAGAGGGGAGCTCAGCATCCCTGCAGCTGGCAAGGGGACAGGCAGCACCAGGCTGCCCGGAGGGAGCAGTCACGTCCCCAGGACACTCACGTCATTAATGTCAATGTTCTTGTCCACATCCACCACAAACTTTCCCTCCGGGTGCACCTGGAAAGCAGCAGTTGCCACCGTCAGAGTTATTTCTCTGACAAGTACCCTGTCACGTGCCTGATACCCACACTGGCTGCTCCGAGCAGGAGGAAGGAGCCAGAGAGCTCAGCCACTGCCAAACACTCTGCGGCCTTCCCTGTCCCCAGGAAGCCCAAAGCCAGGTGCCTCCCGCCAGCCTGAGGAAGGTTTGGGCCCAGGAGAGCCGCTGCAACCTGTTCCTCTGGAGAAAGACCTCTCACTTCACGTCTTTTAGTTGTTAAATCCTCCCAGAGCTTGTACTCACACTTGCTCCAACCCCCATGGGGTCAAATGGAGGGTCTGTCCGCCCCACCTGGCTCCGCCCCAGCCCCAGTCACTCTCAGAACAGCTCAGCCTTGTACCTTGACGAGCACTTTCTTCTTGTCCATGGCTCTCACCACTTCTCCCACGTAGGAGCCCTGCTCCTGCAGCAGCTGCAGCTCCTCCCGCAGCAGGCGCACTGCAGAGAGGGAGAAGTCAGCACCAGCCACAGGCACCCGTGCCCTGACCCACAACAGATGGGCAGAACTGGCCACAGTGGTTGGCAACCGAGCCAGGAGCCACCAGCCCAGCAGGTAAGACCAGCCCCACAGCCCTGGGCGAGGAAGATGAGAAAAGCCAAACCGTACCTTTAGCATTCAACTCATTTCTCTGCGCTTGCAGGCGCCTCAGATTCTGGCTCTTCTCATTCACGATGAGCTGTTGGGAGAAAAGCTTCGCTGGGTCCTCAGCGTCCCGTGGAGCACTCACATCAACTGAGCGTGGGCACTAGCACAATGGCCTTTGTCTTCGGACAGGGACCTGGAGGGGGGCAGCCCTTCCCAGCAGGACGTGGCCAGCCAAACCGCACTGCCGAGGGCTGGGCAACACCTCACACATACGCAGCAGTGCTGTCAGCTCATAGGATTGAGACTCATCTCATACACCCCCACCACCCAAAGGTTGGGTCCTGCTTGTAGATGCCATCCTGGGGCACTGCTTGCTCCGTGCACCCCAGAACAGGACACCTGCAGCACAGAAAAGGCTGTGGACACTCTCAAGGCAAGCGCAGGGACATGGCCACAGAGCCCCAGCTGGAACCATGGCGATGCTGTGCTGGGGAAGGCTGGCTGAGCATCTCCTGCACGGCCAGGACTGGCTCACCTGCAGCTCCTCGATCTTGGACAGGTAGTACTGCCGGAGCCCTGTGCCTCCTTTCCCATCATCCATCTCCATCTGTGAGAGAGCAGAGCTCAGCAGCACCGGCCTTACCCCTAGGGGCCACCCATTCTACCAGGGGCCTCGAAAACAATCTCAACCCTCAGTCAGCCTCTGTGCTGATCCTCTAGTCCCCATCTCCCGCCCCGATCTCCCCGGGTCAGGTCCTGGGTCACCGTTTTCCCTCCCACCCACCTTCTGCCTCCCTGGGGCCGCTGCCCAACAACAGCCCCCAGGCGTCGTTTCCCCCGCGGGTCCCACCATACCCACCTCCTCCCTAACCCCCCTCCCGGAACCTCGTCCCGCACTCCCCAAGCCTTACCCCAAGCCCCAGTCGGCCCCTATCCTCTCGGCGAGACCCGCCGAGTCACGGCGACCGCCAGGCCGCGACCAGATGCAGGCCCAGCAGAGCCCCGCAGCAGCACGGCGCGACCCGAGCACCCCGCAGCGGCACGGCGCGACCCGAGCACCCCGCTCCCGCTCCGGCCGGGCCGTCCCTGCTCGGGCCCGTCCACCGCCATCTTCTCCGCCGGCATTGGGACCCCGGCGCCGCTCCTGCCGGCACTAAAGATGGCCGCCGCCCTCCTTCCGCTGCCCGCCCCCCCCNCGAGACCCGCCGAGTCACGGCGACCGCCAGGCCGCGACCAGATGCAGGCCCAGCAGAGCCCCGCAGCAGCACGGCGCGACCCGAGCACCCCGCTCCCGCTCCGGCCGGGCCGTACCTGCTCGGGCCCGTCCACCGCCATCTTCTCCGCCGGCATTGGGACCCCGGCGCCGCTCCTGCCGGCACTAAAGATGGCCGCCGCCCTCCTTCCGCTGCCCGCCCCCCCCCCACGCCACGGGCGTGAAAGCGTCACTTCCTCTCTCCGCCGCGACACGAGCGCCGAACACCCTGCGCTGCGCAGCGCCGAGGGGGCGAGTTGCGCATGCGCAACGGTGGCTGGCTGGGGTCGGGGCCGCACCGCCATCTTGGTACGGTCAGGGTTGATTTCTCCGCATTATGGAGCCCCAGACGTGCAAGGATAGGCCGAAGATGCGCCTCTGTGGAGGGTTCGGTGCCATTCCCCCTTCTCCCGCTGCCGCATCTCGCCTGGCCGCGGCGGCGAGGGCGCGCCACTCTCAAGATGGCGCCCAGGGCGAGCGGAAGCGGAAGTCGAGTTACTCGCGCAAGGCACGCCGGAAAGACGGCGNGCGGGGGAGCCCTGAGGGGACGCTGGGGTTTGCCTGTGCGGGTTGTGGGGGGACACCGGGCCCGTCCCTCCCGTCCTCCCCGAGCTCACACCGACTGTTTTCCCCCCTCAGGGCCGTGCCGGCGGCTGACAGCAGTGCCCGACCCCGCGGAGGGGCCCGACCACTGCCACCATGGGCAAGAAAAACAAATTGGGCAAGAGCCGGAGGGACAAGTTCTACCACTTGGCCAAGGAGACGGGTGAGGGGCCTGTCTGCTTGCTGCGGGGCAGGGGGGGCTGCAGCCCCACGAACCCCTGACCGTGGAGATCCGTAACCCGCAGCTCTCCTTCCGCAGGCTTTCGCTCCCGCTCCTCCTTCAAGCTTCTCCAGCTCAATAGGAAGTTCCAGTTCCTGCAGAAGGCCCGGGCACTGCTGGACCTGTGTGCAGCCCCCGGCGGGTGGTGAGTGGTGTCAGGGACCCAAGTCACAGCCCGGTGCCACCAGCTATCCAGGGACATCGTTGTGAAGTGGTTTTTGTGTTTTGTGTTGTGGTGACTCATCTCAGCCTCTGTCCTCGATGCCAGACTGATCCCAGCCCCCTGTCAGCACAGTCCAAGGCTGGGAGCTCTGCTGGGATCCTGCTGTAGCTTTGTTCCTCTCTGTTCTTTCCAGGCTGCAGGTGGCTTCCAAATTCATGCCGGTTTCCAGCTTGATCATTGGTGAGTGATGGGACAGGAGCAGACTGGGGACAGGGACCTCCACCAAGGTCCCTGGATGTGGCCAAAGAAAGGGAATCCTGGACTGGGGATCCTGGTGGGAGGAGAGGGCGGGTGGGGAAGCTGTGTAGGATGGGCTGGGCTGGTGCCTGTTTTTGAAGGGTTGTGGTGTTTGTATCTCCTCTTTATGCTAGGAGTGGACTTGGTCCCTATCAAGCCTATTCCCAATGTGGTGACACTGCAGGAAGATATCACCACCGAGAAGTGCCGCCAGGTACGAACCTGTCTCCCCTGCTCCGAGCATCATGTACCGGTCTGGTAGGACCATGGCAGGAGACTGAGCTAAGCTGCCTGTTGATTCTTGCAGCACGGTTAGTAGGACTAATGTCTGCATCCATCCCTCAGGCCCTGCGGAAGGAGCTGCAGACATGGAAGGTGGACGTGGTGCTGAACGATGGAGCACCCAACGTGGGAGCCAGCTGGGTGCATGATGCTTACTCCCAAGGTGGGGCTCCACCTGGGGCTGGCGTGTGGCCTGGCACCGCCTGGGAGGGTACAAGGGCAGGCACATCTCATACCCCGTCAGGGCAGGGTGGCAGTGGTGTATGCTGTGGGACGGGGAACTGGGCGGTGGGGACGGTGACAACCACTGACTGCGCTTCTCTCTCCCTTCAGCCAACCTGACCCTCATGGCCCTGAAACTGGCCTGTGAATTTCTCTGCAAAGGCGGCTGGTTCATTACCAAGGTTTTCCGTTCCCGGGACTACCAGCCACTTCTCTGGATCTTCCAGCAGTTCTTCAGCAAGGTCCAGGCCACCAAGCCCCAAGCCTCCCGCAACGAGTCTGCTGAGATCTTTGTGGTGTGCCAGGGTGAGCAGCCAGGGAGAACCTGCAGCCGCTGGGATGGGGATGGAAAAAACCTGCTCACAGGTGTGATTCCTCTATGCCAGGTTATCAGGCTCCAGACAAAATCGACAACAAGTTCTTTGACCCAAAATACGCCTTCAAGGAGGTGGAGGTTCAGACTAAGTCTGTTAGTGAGCTGGTCAGCAAAAAGAAGCCAAAGGTATGAGCTTGCTTCGCTGGGCAGTAAGGGCAAACACACACTAAAGGGGCTGCGGACTGGGGACAAAGAGATAATAAGCAAAGTTGCGCAGGAAAATTAAAGGTGTGGGGATGCAGAGTGGTGGAAGAGCTAGTTTTGGGGAGGTTTACAGCCTTAGAAGGCCATGCAGCAATGGGGAAACAGTGATACAAGTTGTGAAGCTGGGGATGGATTGGTAAGACCCTCCCTGCAATCATTGGCTGCTAGGTTTGTGTCTCTGTGACATGTCTTTATGGCACAGGACAGTAAAGGCTGTGTCAAGTGGCCGCAGCTGGGCATGGAGGTGACACAAACCTCTTCACTATCACCTCTCCAAGTCTGAGGTGGGACTGGGAGACGCTGTGGAGCAGGTTGGGGATGGTAACTTGCCCTCATCCCCATTTATGGGCTGCAATGGGACACGAGTTATGTGACATCGTTCATCCCTTAGGGGTGGTTGAAGCTGCTTTTGCGCCCTGCTGCAGCTCACGCAGCTCCTTCCTTCTGTAGGCAGAAGGCTATGCAGATGGCGACACAACTCTCTACCACCGCTTCACTCTGATGGACTTCCTCAAGGCTCCCAATCCCGTGGACTTCCTCTCCAAGGCCAACGAGGTGAGTGCCTGAGTGAGGGGGTCCTTGGTGGCCTCCGAGATGTCCCCAGGAGCACAGAGCCATGAAAAGAGGGAGCTGGGTGCCCCAGTGATGGCCCTTATCCTGTTCTTGTGGGAGGTGAGGTAGGGCAGGAGCCTGCCTGGAGTTTAGCTGATCATTGTCCTTCTATTTTATAGGCTGGTTATCCTTACCAAAGAAAGGAATTTAGTATACGTGCTTAATTAATTTGCCTCTCTTCTATCTAGATCACACTGGGGGATGGTGAGCTGGAGAATCACAGTTCCACCACGGAAGAGCTGCGTCAGTGCTGCAAAGACATCCGTGTGCTGGGACGCAAAGAGCTCAGGTACTGGGTGGGACTGGGACAGGGCGTTATGCTGGGCCTGATGGGTGTCTCTAACAGTCTGCCTTCCTGCACAGAGCCCTGCTGAACTGGAGGACAAAGTTGCGGCGTTTCTTGGCCAAAAAGCTGAAAGAGCAGGCAAAGGAGCTGGATATCAAGTAAGAACAGGGCTGCCCAGAGTGCCAGTGTGGTGGGATGGGCCTCCCACCTGGAGAGATGGTCTGAGCTCCTTCCTTTTGGCAGCCTGAGCTCCGGTGAAGAGGAGGAAGACAAAGAGGAGGAGAAGGAGGAGAAGAAAGCATCACTGCGTGCTGCACCTGATGAGGTGGTGAAAGAGGAAGAGGAGGAGGTAGAGCTGGCGTTGGCGGAGATGAAGACCAAGGAGCTGGCAGAGTTAAAGAGGTAAAAAGATCTCACCTGGGGAGAGATGAGGGAGCACCAGGCCAGCAGAGCGCAAGGCGGGCTCCAGCCATGGGGACAAAGGGTGGTAGTGTCAGAGCCTGTCCCGCTGTTGACAGTGGGTGGGGGTTGCGGGTCCAGAGTCCTCGGGGTTGTCCGCTCATCTGAGCGGGTGAAGCAGCTGTTCCAACCTGGCATGAGCCCACTTTGTCTCAGGGTTGGTGGCCCCTCATAGGGCAGTGGTGGTGCTGCTGAGGGAGATCTGACACCAAGGTGGCGGTGGATGAGCCACTGGGCTGTGTGTGTGTGTGGAGGGAGGCAGTGTTGCCTCATCCCTTTGCTTCCTTCTCCAGAAAGAAGAAGAAGATCCTGAAGGAACAGCGGAAGCAGCGTGAGCGTGTGGAGCTGAAGATGGACCTCCCTGGTGTCTCCATCGCTGATGATGGTGACACCAACATGTTCTCCCTCCGAACTATCCACAGGACCCCGGTGCGTAGTGCAGGGGGAGGCCAGGCTCCCAGAGCCATAGCGGGACAGTGGTGGGCCCATGGCTGATGGGCTGTAGACAGTGACTCGTCTCACTTGTGTTGCAGCTGCTGAACGAGGTGACCCGGGGGGATATGGCATCAGCAGATGCCCTGCTGGAGATAGGACCTGGAGACGATGACATTTATATCTCGGATGATGAGGAAGAGGATGATGTGTCCCTGGCCAGTGATCTGGACCCGGAGGAATTGCTCGAGATAGAAGCCCGTCAGCGCCGGCTGGAGCGGGAAAAGCAAGAGAAGGGTGCAAAGAGGTGAGAGCTGGGAGAGATCTCCCTGAGGTAGGGGCTTCCTTTGGAGCAGCTCTGGAGTCCCGCAGTGGGTACACCCCGTCCTGGCTGGGGGACACTGATCCTGCTGCTGTTTGTCACAGGGCGAAGTTTAAGCAGAAGGAAGAGGAAGAGGAAGAGGAAGGGGGGGAAGTGGAGAATCCCCTGCTGGTGCCCTTGGAGGAGAAGTCAGTGCTGGAGGAACGGCAGACCAGCCTGTGGTTTGGGAAGGTGAGTCCCACTGGGCCAGAAATGACAGGGCGGCCTTGGCCCCAGCAGCTGCTCAGGTCTGCCCTCTGTCCCCTGACCTGCTGCTCCCTGTCCCCAGGATGCCTTTGCTGGCATCGAGGACGATGCGGACGAGGACCTGGAGCTGGGGCAGTCGCAGATGTTGGCTGAGAAACAGCGCGCGTCTCAGAGAGGTTAGTGGGGGGCTGTGTCGCTGCGGGGGGCCCAGAGGGACAGCCCCATGGCCCAGACTGGGGTACTGGATCAAACCATGATGGGGGTGCTGCTCTCAGCAGGACCGGAGATCTCCAGAGGCTGCTTCCAGCCTGTATCGTTTAATGAGCTGGTATTAGTGTAGTGTTAACGAGCTGGATCTCTAGAGTAATGATCCGCAGTGGGATCTGCCTCGACCCTTTCTCACCCAGTGGTTCCTGTTCCCCAGACAAAGCAACAAGGAAAGGGCAGAAGAAGGAGGTACCCCCAGAGGAAGCTCCAGCTGAGCCCCCGCCTGCCACAGACACAGGACCCGACGCTGGTAAAGCACAGGATGAGCAGAGCAGCGACGATGATAGCAGCAGCGACGAGGAGAGGTGAGGGCTGAGAGGGGAGGCAGTCTGGATGTTCTCCACAGTCCTGGAGAGCGGGGAGGTGAGGACCCCAGCCCCGATCAATCTCTCCACAGGCCACTGACACCAGTGGGGAGGAAGCGGGGCCGTGTCGAGCCGTGTGGCTTCGAGGTGGTGCCCATTGAGGACCCAGGTGAGTGGGGGGTGCTGTCTGCACCCACGTGTGCCTAGTGATACCATGCGAGTCCCTCTTTAGGGTGAGGAGGCAGGGTCAGCCCTGGGCTGGTGGGGCTGCTTGCGGCTCCCTGGGTCTCGGGCTGCTTGCAGATAGGCTGAGCTTTAATCTGTCCATATGCTGCAGTGAAAAAAGCCCGTGTCCTGGACGCAGAGGGCCTGGCGCTCGGGTCTGTGATCGCCACCTCCAAAAAGGCAAGGCGGGACCTCATTGACGACTCCTTCAACAGGTATGTGCAGCTGCGGTTGCTGGAGGGGGAGCAGCGCTCGGTCTTCCAACAGGAGACAGGCCATGGGGGTGGCAGATGTGTTGGTGTGGGGACTCCATGTCCTGCTCACAACTCACCTGTGTCCCCCTCCCCAGGTATTCCTTCAACGAGGATGAGGGAGAGCTGCCGGAGTGGTTCACAGAGGAGGAGAAGCAGCACCGTCGCAAGCAGATACCCATGGACAGGCAGACGGTTGAGGCGTATCGGCAGCGCTGGCGTGAAATCAACGCCCGCCCCATCAAGAAGGTGGCGGAGGCCAAGGCCCGCAAGAAGCGGCGGGTGAGTGGGGCTGTGGTCCTGCATGGGTGCTTTGTTCCCCCTCCCAGGTGCTCCGTCCCTCCTCCGATCCCCCTTGTCCCTCACCCTCGCTGTCCCCACAGATGCTGAAGAAGATGGAGCAGATGAAGAAGAAAGCAGAGGCCGTGGTGAGCACGGTGGATATCTCGGAGAGGGAGAAGGTGGCCCAGCTGCGGCGGTGAGTGGCGGAGCTGAGATCCAGATCCTTCGTGTCATGCTGGGCTGGTTCGCGATGCCTTGTCCCTGCAGCCACAGCACGGGGACAGCTGCTGTGTGTAACCCAGCAGGACTGGCAAAGGCTGGGCTGGATCCGGGTGCAGGCTGAGGGGGGGCAGAGCAAGCAAGGGAGCCCCATCTTGGGGCACGGAGGCCCAGAGGAGTGGTGTCACCCAGTATTGGTTCTTCGGATACATCCTAAAGCCAAACTGCTGGAGCTGGGCCATGGTGGCTGGGGTCTCGGTCTCACCTTTTGCCATTCTCCCGCAGCATCTACAAGAAGGCTGGGCTTGCCAAGAAGCAGCGGCAGGTCACCTACTTGGTGGCTAAGAAAGGCGTAGGACCCCGGGTGCGTCGTCCTCCTGGCGTCAAGGGCCAGTTCAAGGTCGTCGACAGCCGCCTGAAGAAGGACGTGAGGGCTCAGAAGCGCAAAGAACAGAAGAAAAAACGCCATAAGTGATGTGGGACTGGCTCCATCCTTGGCAAGGGACTTGGCCTGGGGCACGGGGCAGCGCTGGCTCCTGTCCTCCCACCGCGGCCTCGGGAGCAGATGTCTCATCCTGCCTGTCCCCCATCATGGGGAGAGGGCTCCACACATTCCTGTTAGTCAGTGCCTTGACGTGACATTGCCTCCCGTCCTCCGGTGGGGCAGGGAAGGTTTCTTTGGCCTCAGCGCTGTAGCCATCGACCCCCTTCCTGTGCTCACTGCATGGCCACATCTCCAGGTCTCTCACCGTTGCCGGCTCTGCTGGGAGACTCTTGCCCTGGATCCACGCCAGCCCTTGCTGTCCCTAGAGAGGTTGTGGCTCATGGTGACAGCTCCCTGGGCTGTATTTGTCACTGAGCTCACAGGACGGTGGGTGCTGAGCCCTGAGGCGGGCAGGTGTCGGGGGTCTGCACAGAGTGGCTCCTCGGTTACAGCAGAATTAAAGCCAGGTCTGAGGCTGCACCAGGACATGTCCTGCGTCATCAGGAGGTGAGGGGCCTGTGCTGGGAGCTGCCATGTCCCTTTGTGCGCCGTAGAAAGAGGAGTGCAGGGCAGGTGGGGGTCTGTGCACCTCTGCCAGCACCTTTGGGGAGCCCACCCGCTTTGGCCCACCTCGTTTTCTCTCTGGCAAAGGAGCCGAGGAGCGGCTGGCCTGCCGTGCAGCAGCTGGGCTGATGTCCACGCTCCCTGCCCCGACCAGCAAAGTCCCCAGCAGCCACCCCATGCCCCCCACCCCTCCTGCCCTACCCCCTACTGGTGTGGGATCCGGCAAGCAAAAGAAAGACCAAGAGAGAACCCATCCCTGAGCAAATGTCTTTATTTAGACGCAGGGGGACTCTATGGCTTCTCCAACAAGTGCTTAAATCTCTTTTGGTGGGACTGGGGCGGTGTCCCCAGGTCCCTCTTGGTGACAGGGGCACTACATTAGTGTCAGGGAGGGGGCTGGGGTAGCACCATGTCTCGCAGGGAGAGCAAGACGGGGCCAGTGGTGGTGGGGACCTGCTACCGAAGGGACAGTTGGTCTGGGAGGAGCGGGGAGGACTTGGTCCCGTTC
>VWZL01004905.1:0-17617 GCA_013396915.1 Stercorarius parasiticus
GAGAATTAAAGCAAAATTAGGAAGCACCAGGTTTTTCTGTCTTCCGAAGGCACTTTGTAACTGTTTGCATTGGATGTGCAGGTTGTGCAGTGGTCCGGCCTGCAGCTTCCAAACAGGAGCTGTGCCTTCTGCTGATGTGTGCCACATACCTGTGTTTTCATTAGCCTTCTTCCTCTTGCTGCTTCTCACCGAGCCACAAAGTTGCAGCAGAACTACTTCTTACCCTGTCCTACTACAACAGGGTTCCTCCCTGGTGCTTCTGGAGTAGACATTTTCTTTCTCTACAGGGTATGGGTTTAGTAGGGTGACCAATGGCTATTGGAAAACTAAGGTGGGTGGTTTGTGAGGTCCCATGGAATAAAGTTGCCTCCTGTTGGTATCTCCTGAAGCCTATGCTGTACCTGAGGTAGGTATCCTTTAGAACCTTCAGGAGCTCGATGGGTTTCAAGGCCCTTGGTGTGGTCAGAGGTTAAGGATTTAAGAATAAAAACAGTTGCCTTTATGGTGTGTGGAGACCTCAGATGGTTTGCCTCAGGCTGGTGGTCCCCTGCCACTCCCAGCCGCTGCTGAAGGATCATCATCTCAGTTCAGGTTCCATAACGCTGACAACAGGAACAGCTGTCATCCCTTTTCTTGCCCTTGATCGATAGTGTCCCAATCTCAGCGTTCGATGGCATAAATTATTTATCTCTAATTGGATTGGATGCTTCCTTGGTCCCAGTGAATCAATTAATGAGTATTTGCCATCAGAGTTCTTGGTACCCTCCAGAGAGACTTGTCACAGCAACACCAGTGGAAGCTGGTTGGGAGGAACAGAAAGGAAATCTCTCGGGGGTTTAGTTGCAATGGCTGTCAGACATCTGATCTGGAAGAGGAGTTGCATAAAACCTTTGTTCTCCTTGCAAGACCTTTCCTTGAAAACCAAAGCTCCTTGAGACCCATGCGAAACATGGAGAAGTCTTAAGTCAGCATTTTCCACTCTGCATCTCCGTCGCTTTCCTCTTCTGCCTGTAAAGAGTTATCCACCCCTGCTGTTATAACCTCAGGCTACTTTTCAAGGGCAGTAGCCATCTGTCCTGTAACTCTCTTAACATGCTTGAGGTTGATGATCAGTGCAAGGATACCCTCACACGGACACACTGTTGGGTAGCAGTGATCCACTGCATGCCAGCAGCAGCCTTGGATAATGAAGGATCTTTGAGAACTTATATGTTCTCATTTTAAGCTCTGACAATGTTTAAGCACGTGTTAACGGTTTAAAGCAGCAACCCACTAGAGAAAGTCTCATTTGTCAGAAGCAGTTCCTCCAAATTTCATCATAACTGAATTAAGGCAACACAGAATGGAGCAAGTTAGAGCGAAGACAGGAGCACTGATGGATGGTTCGCACTGGCTGCTGAAATGGTCCTTTGAAAGCTCCTTGAGCTGAGGTTCTGCAGATCAGCATCAGTGACTCCTGAGTAGAAGCAGGGCAGCTTGAAGAAGGCTGAACTGGATTTCTGAGCTATTGTGCGGAGCCACACATCAACACAGTGCCTGACAGTAATGCTCCTCATCCTCCAAATCATCCATATGCTATATGAAATCAAATGATGGGCTGTCACAGATTGTGATGACTGGAGAGACTCAGATATCACCTTCAGAAATGCAGCATAGCTTCAGGAACTGCACACTTAAGATAGAAGAAAATCCAACACCATTGCAGTTCCAGATCTTCACACAGTTCAGAGCCTTTTTCTGCATTTTTAGCAACAAGACCATGAAATACCCTTGCAGCCCCTTCCTGATTCCTTGTACTCTGGATAACTTAAGTTGCTTGTAAAGATCAAAGCACTGAGTCTAAATAATTGCTTAATCTTGCTGCAACTGCTAAACATGAGAATTCAGCAAATATACTGCAATGAGCTATTCCTCCAGGTTATAAACAAGGAGGGCCATGGGGATTCGGTACTAACCAGGTCAGAAAGTCACTTATAAAGTTACCTACATGTTTGGTTCATCTGTCAGAGGAAACTGAGAAAGTTGAAGCTCTTTTAGGGCAGCCAGGGCAGAGGAGGTCTCAGTACAGGGCAGGATAAATGGCAGAAAGTTCCTACACCAGTCTGGGTTTGTTACAAATCAAAGTATTTTGGTATGAATGTGTTGAAACTGGCCAGCAGGGAATATTTTAGAACTTCAAAATATAGGAAATACAATCTTTTTCCTATGTCACGGCAAGTGCGGTAGTGACAGGCATTAAACTTAATACACCATGTGAGCTGTGCCCACAGTAGCAGGAGACCACTTGGAATAGGCAAGAAAAAGGGAAGAGACTCACCCAAGATGACATGGTGGGGACCTGCTGATCTCAATGACCGATGTCCTCATAAATCGAGGCTGCATCATGTGTTTATGGCTCCTGCAGAGCATTGGCGCTGAGCACCACCCAGGAGGGCAAAGACATTATTCTCCCTGTGCGGGAATATTTTCTCTGCTCCCATCATAAAGCTTTTTAGCACCCACACCAGCCTTCTCCGTGCTGATTTTCAGCAGATGTTGTGCTAATGAATAACAATGTAATCTCAGTGCCTTAATATAGTGCTGGAGCGTGATAAGTCTGAAATTGCTGTCATCATCGGTGTGAGGACGATCTGGTCATTGTTCAGAACTGTCCTCCTCTGATGATTACATGAAGGGGAATGTATTTTCTTCCATCTACTCCCACTCTGCTTCCAAATATAAAACTATTCAGGCATTAGATACTTCTATTTTTCTAAGGGCTCAATAAGAGGCCAGGATGCAGATGTTCTGATAAGGCCATGACAAATTGCGAGTGGAGAAGCCATATTGAACTTGACCGATTACAGGATGCCAAACTCAGCTCTGTCTGTGGAAGCATAGCGACGGTCAGAAAAGGGCCCCAATAGTTCTGCTAAACCAGCTGCTGCCACCACACACCGTATACTGGCGAGGGCAGAGTAGATGGCTTACAGCCCAAGCAAATATTGCAACTCAAAGCTGAAAGCCAGAGATTATAAACAGGACTTGGGGAGGGAGCAGATGGGTGAGAGGGTGGCTTGGTTTCTACATTGGCACCTGCTGGTATAACCAAACTTAGATCAGAGGATGGACTAATCAACAGAGGGACCAGCCAGACTATGCAAGACCCCAGGAGAACCTGCCTAGCAGAGAGGATGGTTGGGCAGGGTGGGCATCACTATGGGGCTGTGCAGCTCTCACCTTCGGGAGGTTTGGGAACACATGCTCGAGGCAGCTCTCACTGTCAACGCTGCCAGGGTGGGCTTGGCAACTCCCTGGACATCTCCCATCCCGTGCCCATCAGGGCAAGACAGGCCCAGCTGAAGACTGTAAACTCCATCCTGCTTTTAAAGAGTCTAACAAACATGCCCATAGGGCCCCTGCTCAGGAATAGTGGTCCACAAAGGGAACTGAAATGGGAGAGCAAAGGGCAGTCCGAGTGTCAGGAGGGGAGAAGTGAAGAGCTGCAAGAGGAAGCTCTTTTCTAGGAGAGAAGATAAGGGATGGGAAGGCAGCCTGGGAGCAACAAAACTTGAAGCAGCGCTGACTTGGAAAAGGAGTGAAGAACTTGGGGGCAGAGCAGGAGAGAGGGCAGGGGTGAAGTGCCATGTGTGAAATCACTCAAGCAAATAAAAGGAAACATCATAACACCAGCCTTCGCTCCACTGGAAAAGGAGTGACTACAGGCAATTTAATTCTGAGATCTAGAGAAGCACGTAGGTTAGAAGGAACCTTTGGAGGTCTCTAGTCTAATGCCTGGCAGCTTGCCCTGCCAGCTTCTAACCAGGGCAAGGTGAAAAACACTTTTCCTAATCTCTAACATCAGTTTCCCATGTTCCAGCCTGTCTGTTGCCTCTTATCCTATTGCCATGCACCTTGGAGAACAGTTTGGCTCCATCTTTTCTAGATTCTCCCATCAGACAGTGGTAGACAGCAATAACATCTCCCCTTAACCTTTTCCCGGTTCTCAGCCTCTCCTGTACATCACATGCACTTCCCCCCCCCGCCCCACCCCCATCTTCATGGCCCCCACTGGACTTAACTCCACTATGACAGTGTTTTCCTGGAAGTGGGGTGGTGAGAAACTTGGACAAAACTGGTGCCTGCAAGATTGCTACCCTCTGTCACAGGCTGTGGTCTCTTCCCATGCAGTTAGACTGCTTGAAACATTGGTAAAACTGAAGAAAAAAAAATAACAAAAATCAAGAACCATTTTGGGTTTGTCTGTATGAAACACTGTCCCTAGTTTGCAGGATTTTGCTGTTTGGGGTGATGTCCCCTGATGAAGAGGAGCCAGCTCATTGACAGCTGAGCTGCTCTGGCTCAGGACTGAGCCTGGGACTTGCCCTGATGCAGAGCGGTGGCAGGTGGGAGCTGAAGCTCTGAATTGCCCCAGGGGAAAAAAAAAAGGCTTTCTGCCCACTTTCATTCCTTCACTGCCAAAAATCCCAACTGTTGAAGGAGGTTAGGGGCTAAGGAGATGATTTCTGTCAAAAAATATCTCCAGAAAATGAGGAGAGAGTCCATAATCCAAGGAGAACACTGGCTCTGCTGCCTTTTAGTAGCAGCCCATGTTGCCAAGCCCTTCAGACTACAGCAGAGGGCTGCAGTAGGAGCCCTGGAAACCTCTGCACCCTCCTCTCCTGCATCTATGGAAGAACCTGTCCAAAAGCCATGGACAATTTCCACCATGGCTCCAGGCATAACTGGCATCCATGTGCTATTTTTCTTTAATACAAACTCCTTTGGACAGCATTTTCTGGCTGAGGCTGTATGTCCCGATACCTGTTGCATGCAGCCCAACACTTCCCCAGCCAGTGGGGACAGGTCCATATCTACCAGCATTCACCAGCTTCAATTTTTCAAAGGTGAGAAGCCTGAAAAATGTGTACACAACCACCGAAACCCTGTTTCATCCTGCCAGAGTGCCTTGGGAGGAGACATATCCACCTGCAAGTACCTCTAGGGTACATTCCCCTTCTTCTGCATCTTCATTTGTACATCACCACACGAAGTCCTAAGCCCAAATGAATTCTCCTTCCGAACCCCAGGGCCATGACTGTTATTCTGGAAACCAGCGATTAAAATTTCACTGTCCAGGTCTGCTTCCACGCTGCCAGCTTTGCCAGCAGCCATCCTGCACTGGTAAAGACAGGATGCTGGAGAAGCCAGCAAACGCAGCTTAGAAATGCCTCTATTACCCAGGGACAACAGAAAAGTGGAGATTCATCTAAGTTATATAGTCCTGGGGACTGGGGAAATGCTAGCTATGCTCCTTTTTCTTCCAGACTCTGCCGGACAGCTAAATCCCATTCTAAGCTTATAAAATATCACCTGCTTTTTATTTATACGTCTGATGTATTTGCTGACGGCCAGAACCGATGTCTCCGTTGCTCCCTCTTTCTAACCCTGCCGTCCTTGCATCTGAAGGCAGCCCTGATAGAGCAGATGAAAATGCAATGGTAACTCAATCTAGCTTGCTTGATGTAAAATGTAATAAAAAGGGGGCTCGGAGTCCAAGCCTGAGGCTGTAAATTTTCTGTGAGCACCGTGCCTGTTGTCCTGCTCAGTCGTTTCTCCTGCAGCTCTTCCTTGCTCTGCCTGGTCCCACCGCCAGGACGCGTGTGCTGTCACTTTGCGTTGCTGATCTAGGCATTTCAAAGGAGGCAATCCAATGGGCTTTAATTCAATAGATACTCTGGCAAGGGCAGGATGACTCAGAGGAAAGACAGGAAAAAATAGGAGAGACTTTGCTCTTGCCAAAGCCCAGGTGCCTGAAGGGAGGGAGGCACGTCCAATATGGAGAGCTGTGCTCCATGTGGACAGCTGGGGGGAAAAGCCTGGCAGGGCTCATCCCTGGCTTGTGTGCAGCACAGAAAACACCACCATAAGAAGCTAATTATTTCAACTTAGCTAATGGCTTCATTATATATTGGGGAATAAAAAGCCATATGTATTACATACTATCCAGACTTCTCAGTCTCACCTCGGTGTCTGCTTTCGACCAGCTTGTAAATAAATGGATGTGAATAACAAAGCCTTACCTGCTGCCAGCTCCACTTCTTTCATGCTCTTACTTCACTGTCCATTTTCATCTCTCTTGTCTAGAAACGAATCAATACCATGTCAGTTCGCACCTTGTCCTGAATGTACGGTGTCATCGGAAATAGTCAGTGGCCAGCGGGGAGGAAGCACGGGCCGGTGGCTGGCGTGCTCAGTCCCGGTGTGGGATATCGCAGCTCAATTCCCTGGGAGGCCACAAACAACTGCTGTGACCTTCTGTAGGTCAGGAGGGTCAGACCTGCTTTGGCACATCATCCCAGCTCCTCAGCCAGGGGCTCAGTGCCACCCCACTAGCTGAAATGGGAGAAAAAGGCTCATATGTGGGCTCAGAAGATGGGAATAGAGGCTGCAGCTCCAGGTGGGATGCGGGCTTTGCAGAAAACTCTCCCAAAAGGAGTGTCTGCAGCAAAGACTTCCACCTCCAACTGGAGGGAAAAAAACCCCACAACCTGTGGAAACACCCACACTTTTTATCTAGAACAGATTTTTTTTTTGTTTGAAGTTTTCCTGGCAGATCAACACAAGGGAAGGGGGATGACACCGCTTGATTTAGTCATCTAAATTATCCATCAGAAGAGTTAAGGCCTGGGGGACCCTGGATAGATAATGGGGGGGAGAGATAGAGAGACTCCATTCCAGAGCTCTGCTGCAGGCACTCCTTGCTCAGCTCTCTAACACCTCCCTTACATCTTGAAATCCTGTAGCCAGAGCATCCCAGCCAGACACCCCCTCCCTGGGCAGCGGCGGGGACCCCATCCCGCATCCCTGGGTCCTAGATCCAACACCAGCCCTGCAGAGAAGGGGGACACCTCTCCCTCCCCTCCATCCCCACCAGCTGGGGCTGGTGGCAGAGCTCAGACCCCACACGCAGCCAGCCCAAGCTCCTATGTTGGGTTACCCAAATCCTGCAGGTGTCCTTTGCTGCTCAGAGCCAGGGGCTGCCCCACAGAATCATAGAATGTGTTGGGTTGGAAGGGACCTTTAAAGGCCATTCAGTCCAACCTCCCTGCAGTAAGGAGGGACATCTTTAACTCGATCAGGTTGCTCAGAGCCTCATCAAGCCTGGCCTTGAACGTCTCCAGGGATGGGGCCTCCACCACCTCTCTGGGCAACCTGGGCCAGTGTCTCACCACCCTCGTCGTAAAGAACTTCTTCCTAATGTCTAATCTAAACCTACCCTGCTCTAGTTTAAACCATTGCCCCTTGTCCTATCACTACATGCCCTTGCAAACAGTCCCTCCCCAGCTTTCCTGGAGCCCCTTTAGGGACTGGAAGGGGCTCTAAGGTCTCCCCGGAGCCTTCTCCTCTCCAGGCTGAACACCCCCAACTCTCTCAGCCTGGAGCATCTCCAGCAGCAAACCCAAACCAAGCACCAGCAGCGAGGAAAGGCAGAAAACACAGCCCTGCTCATCATCCCCTCCCTTTATAAGATCCCTTCACCCCAGCTGAGCTCTCCCACAGCGGTGGCGGAGATCCAGGGCTGCGATGCATTGCACCTGCCTGCAGCATGCTCCGGTCGTTATCCGTGCCCAGGCACAGCTGTAATTAGGGAGGGAAGGCAGGAGCTGGGAGATTCAATGTCCCAAATCACATCATCTCTGTTGCTTCAGATTAAAACATCGCATGACGCACACTGCAATAAATATGCAGACAAATAGCCGTTTTAAAATGTGATCCCCGCAAGCTGTTTTGAAAAGAAATTATCTCAGCAGAGCATTAGCTAGAATTACCCCAGTTACTCTCTCCTCTTCTGCCTCTCTCTCTGGAAAAGCCCTGAGCCAGCACCTCCTGATTTACGGTGCTCAGAGTCATTAGCGGAGATGGTTTTAAAACTCTTCGTTTATAGAGACATGGATGTCAAAGCGGGTTCAGCCCCAAATTTGACCTCCAGCACCAGGAAAATGATATTACTGGGTACAACATCTCTTCCAGAGTCTGAATATCTGCTATCACCTGGAGAAGCTCAGGCTGTACGTGAAGTGGGATAAAGAGGCAACCAGCCTGGCAGGCATCAGCGAGGGGAACATGTTCCCGCACCAGCATCTCCTGTTGCTGCAGGAAAATCTTCGGTCCCTATAAATAAGTACCTGGGCTGATTCAGCAAGGCTCCCCTGCCCCGAGATGTTGGCACAGCTCCAGCTTCCTAAAGTTGATGCTGCGGTACCCACTAAAGAACTTGTAGAAGAAGTTTGACTTGTTGTCTGAAACAACTTCTTTCTCAGACAAATCCTTGGAGTCTGAATGAATTAATGTAAAGGAGGAGTATTTCCGAAATGTTTACAACTCCATGTTTAATAACCAGCCATAATGTTGACTGTCCTTTTGCAGCCAAAAACTGAATGCAACTCTGGTTCAAAAATGGTATACACATAAAAAAGCGGGGTATTTCCCTCACCTTCTTATTCAGTCTTTCCACCACATAAAAACACTTCTCTAGAATACAAATGTTGCCCTGCTGCACTGGTGAAGACTGCATGTTCTCCCAGCATATTGGTCTTTGGGATTTTAATTTCATGGTATTAAATTTTATTTAAAGGGCACCTTTGGAGTTTTCAATTGGCCGCATGACTCCACGTTGTTTAGAAAACATGAAATCATGTTGATCCATGCTACCTTGTGACCTTCGGTATAGACTTTTATGACGATCTCACCTAGGAAGCTGAAGGTGTGGCTGGCCTGGAGCTCCTTTCCCCTCCATCCTTCCGGGACGCAGTGGTTCGTCTCACCCCACATTGTCCAGCTCTTCCCGGGTAGATTCCCACACCCGTACACATGATCTTACAGGGTGTTGGGAAAATAACATCCTACAAAAATGTTCTTCAAAACCCTCTTATTTCTCAGCACACCCTTTTTCCTGCTGCCCAGCAGGGCTGTGCGCAGGTGGGGGCTTTCAATGCCACCTATTTCAGCTTAAAACTGCAAGCCCTCCAAACCTTTTCCTTTTTTTTTTTCATAGAGATGAAGAAAAGAAAACCCCTCCTTTCTTTTAAAAATGCCTCACGCTAAAATCACTCTGAGGGGTGAAACAATGGGCTGTGATGCTCACTGCGCCGGCTGCATGGTCCCCACGTTCTTGCCTCCCTTCTCACTTGTGAATCCAGCTGCCGGCGGGAACGAGGACAATATTTTGGGACTCCCTCCATCCCGCTTGGCCGTTTCCATCTTGCAAAGAGCGGGGAAGTGGGTGCAAAGCGCCGGCGTGCCTCTGGAAGCCCATTACTGTTTTATGGAGGTCACCCTCACCTAATTATGCCACTGTTCCTCCCAGCCCCAGCCTGACCCTGCCTGATCCTGAAACGGATTAACATGTCTTGGTCACTTGAGCGTGTGGTGTGTGTCTGCTCCGGGAGGGCAGCGGCTGAAGGTCTGGCCGTATCTCAATGTTATTTTGACCTCGGCCGTTTTTTTCCGTGGCGAGTCCTTCGCAGACCTGTTGAATGGGGCTTTCATTTCGCTGACCCCGGGGGTCATCTGTTTTCGGAGCATGAAATATGGCTGCCGGTGGACAGGAGGGAAGAGATAAACTTCACTGAGGAGCCTTAACAGGCCAATGAGCCGTGACTAATGATGATTGTGGTTTGTCTTTCGAGGGCATAATTTATTGGGCTGCTGACCACTTAGTGCACTGGCGGGGGGGAATTAACTCCTTCGGGGGCGGCGCCAGGCGCAGGCTCATGGGGCTCTGCCCAGGAGGGGTTTGTCCGCTCGGGGCTCATCCTCCCCCTCCTTTTGCAGAGGGTGCAAGCATTTCTCCCTGCATCTTTTTTCCCGCCTTGCGATGCCTCCTGGCTGTTTTCATCACCTTGGCGCTCCCCAAAAAAGTCCTTCTTGCAGTTTTTTTCCCAAGTGGATTTCCTATTGCGATGTCCTCCGTAATGCCCTAACTGGTTTTTGTAGCCAGAAAAGTGACCACGAAGCATGGTGACCCTTTTTGGCAAGGGACTGTCGTGCTGCTGGATGGCAGGCGGCTGACGCGAGCCGGGATTGCCCCGACAAAGGAGCTGGCGTGTCAAACACCGCTCTTACATCTTCATCACCGGGCTCCCTCCAGGCCTGCAGCTTTCTCCCGGGAGGAACGCCTGAGCCTGACGGCACGTTCCCGGCAGCGCTGCCATCCATCTCTGTCAGCCCCCGGACAGACAGGGACGGACGAGGGGGACAGGGCTGCTCTCTCCCGGCTGCGGTGTGGGCAGCAGTCCCCCCGGCCAGCAAGGTGTGCACAAGTAGGATCCGAGCCCTGATTTCACCTTTTTTTTCAACTTGGCATTCAAGTTTTGGAAGGGTTAATCACAAAAAGTTGGATTTGTCATGGTCTGTAGCTGGAGGAGGTCCTTGGAAATAAGTCATTTCATGCATATCGGTGTTTGAGGGGGGACCTGTGTCTTCTCCAGCATCCTAAAAGATGGATGTCAGGAAAAAAATCAGAGGCTGTAGGAGTTTCCAACAGTCTTTAACTTATTTTAACAGCTAAATTCTGCCTTTGTCTGCATCACTGCATTGCCCAGCAGGGTCGGCTGCCCCAGGTGCAATTAAGGAGGCTCACTTAGTTTGCACGTGCCTCAGTTTCCCCACCTGAAAATACAGGGCAGGGGGAGGATGCTAACACTGACTTTCCATACAATGTATTTGGAGATCAGGGGGGTGAAAAAGATCTGACAAGTGCTGGGGAAGGGTTTTGGTGTGGGGAAAGTGGCTCACCTTTCCTCCTGCCAAAAGATGCCGGCACCCCACGCTTGCCTGGGCGCTGGTGGGAGCCCACGGGAGCCCCCGGCCATGCCAGCCCTGGCCCAGGGTTGGAGGGGGGGGGTCTTGTGTTTTGGGGTGTTCAGTGCAGAACCATCCATTGCGGAGCAGTGCAGGGAGAAGAAGGGACTCTGCTTCTGGAAATCACAGGTTTGGGGAGAGTCCTGAAAGAGACGTTTTCAAATAAGCCATAAATTGAGTCAATCAACTGAATTATCAAACAAGTTGCGATTTAAATGCTGATCCCATAAATTGGAATGAGAGTTGTCTCCTTTAGATAATGCCCCTTAAAAGCACAGAGAAAAGATATCAGAAAGACTTGGAAGAGTTCCCCAAAGTCTTAAATGGGTCCAAATTTATTTCACCTTTTAAAAAACAATAAGTATTTATATATGAAGAGCCATCCTGCCAGAAGAGCTCCCTGCCTTTGAAGGCAGAGGAGCTATTTCAGCAGCAGCAGTGCCCAGCAGTGGGTGTCCTTTAGGATGTGGGGACTTCAGCAGGGCCAAGGACCCCAGGGCAGAAGCCACAAGATCTCCCCCAGAGCCAACAGCCCTCCAACATGCACAGCACGAGGTGCCCATAGTGCCTGGCCGGGACACGGCGGGGAGATGGGATACCAACAGGACAGCAGGTACCTCTCCATCCCTTTCCTGCCCTTCAGAGCAAGGTTTGAGAAGGGTTCTGGATATTTGGGACTGGGTTTCTGCTGATTTACAAGCCAATGGACACACCATAAACCTCAGTCCCTGAATTGCTGTAAGACCCTTGGCATTGCCCAGGTCCCAGCTGCGACACTGGTATGACCGGGTGCATTAACACACCTCGCAGTGACCTGCCACTCTGCAAGTTCAACCCCGCTGTAACTCATTACTAGCAAAGTAAAGGAGATATTCTCATCCTATCTGGGCTTGCTGAAGATTTCTGGGGAGGCACAGGAGGAGACTGCAGCTCCTCCAATAACCATGCCATAGAATGTTTCGCTGGAGATGGGGATGCTCAGTGACTTAAAAGCCAGAGCAAAAGCAGTGTGAGTTATCAGCGGCTCTGAAATCAGGTGAGGGGGTCGTGTGGGGGTTCTGCAGCAGCTGAAGTGAGTTCTGTGGTTAAATGGGTTTGAGGGAGGACTCAGGAAGACAGTAAATGTTTTACATTAGTATTGCTGGGAGAAATAAATATTAGAAAGAAATTGTAGGTAGAGTCTAGCAGCTTCCGTGTGTGCATGCCTGCAGGTTTTCTGACTTTTTTTTTTTAAAACTGCTTTTCAAAAACTAAAAAGGTACCAGCATTATTTATTTCTCTGCATATTTATTGCAGAAAGAGTAGATGTTTGGAAAGAAAGGAAGAAAACACCTTCTTTCCCTGCCCACACTGGCACCTCCTGGGCTGCCCTCCCAGCACTGTCCACCCCGACATTCCACCTCCCGTTTGATCTCCCCTCGCGAGGGACCTTCCTCCGACTGTTATTGTTATCACTAAATAGTGCCCAGGCAGGAGAGACAAAATTACACCCCTGGGCCCTTTTCCCCCCAGGTGGAGGACCACACACGAGCACAGCCGGCAGTGGGAGAGCAACCTGCGCCCTGTGAGACAGGAGGAGATAGCAAAGATGCACAAGACGGGTGAGAGACGGCAGCCGGCATGGAAATAAAGATGTGAGAAACGTGAGACTGAGTCAGCAGAGGGGGATTGGAAACTGGGGAAAAAGAAAGTAAAAAAAGCAAGGCAAGCTGAGAAAATGAGCTCAGCGCATCCCACGGTAGATGCAGACCTTGAGGGTTCTGCAGCCACAGTGATAGCCAAGACATGATCCAGCCTTCGCTGGCCCGATGCAGGGTAAGAGGTCAGCAGCCGGCTGATAAAAGGGAGTATCTTCAGCTCCTCTTGGGGGGCGAGCTGGGTAAAACATGACTGCAAAGGTCCCTGAGCAAACAGGCTTGCGGTCCTCAAAAAGCATCAGTGGCCACTGGGCTCAGCTCTGCCTTCGTGCCCCAAAACGGGGCCCATTCGGGTGCGGGTGGAGATATGTCTTGCAAAGAAACAGGGCTGCTGATTCTTCCTATGTTGTGCTCAGATGCTGTTGTCAGAGAGTTTAAACCGGGGGGGTTGGGGGCGGGGGGGGGAATGGTGTAACTTTGTCCTTTTGAAGTGATATTGTTACCTGCTGTCACGAAGCCTTAATGGATGGGAAGATGTGTCTTGGCTGGGCTGAAATTCCCGAGCCCAGCCTTGTAAAAGAAGATCTGAATGTAAAAGAGAGGGGGAGATGTTTAACAGAGTCAAGACCTGGGGATCAAGAGGAGAGAGGAACATCCCAGCGCATCAGGTTAACCCTTACAGTACCAATTTCTGCAGCCCTCAAAGGGGATCTGGAGAAATCACAGCTTGGGAACAGCACCGGGGAAAGCAGGAAGAAAAAAAGTTGGGGTCTTAAAAAAAAAAGAAAACCAAACATCCTTCAAAAACATTCCAGATTAGTTTCTGGAAGAGGAAATGTAGTTTGTCTTACCCTGAAGCCTCTGCTTTCCTCTCCCGTGCCCTGGGGCAGCAGCACAGGTCCCAGCCTTGCAGCTGGTGGGTAACTGGCGGCGTTGCTGCAAAATCATTAACTCCGCTACAGATGCTTTCACTTGTTTGGATAAACAGCCCGCTGTTGTTCTGCACATGTGAGTTACTGTAAGAGTTGGTGAAAGGTTCTGGATTTATAGCCTTGGAAAATGATTTGTTTTTTGTAAGCCCACAGCTGATAAAGCTGGGGAAACGCCAGTGTGCGATTTCCCTCTACCGCCTCTTGCTCAAGCCGTGTGTCTCGGAGACACTGGCCGTACAGAAGAGGGAGAAACGCTCGAACAAAAAAAATACCACAAAATCCACTGCTCACCATGGTGGTAAATACTGTTTATGCAGATCTGTGTCCATGTGGGCACAGACCCAGCCACTCTGCTCTGTTTCCGGCCATCTTCAGGTGGCTGAGCCATCTTCAGATAGGAGCACAAGCAGGCTGGGGATGGGGTGGGTTAAAGACCTCTTATCCCGAGAGTGGATCCTCAGCAAACAACCTGCAGCCACCTTCTGACACCCAAAGCTGTCCCAGATGCTGCAGGATAACTCTTTCCATCCTCTTTCACCTGGGCAAAACGCTGTCAGTCTGGATCTCCCCTCTCACGAGTGATACAGATCATGCAGCACCCACCAGCACGACCCAAGGCTCCTTAATGCCTTCACACAATCCTCCATCCCACCAGAAAATCCTGCCTTCCATACTGCTGTCAAGGAGCAGGATATATGGTCTCAGGATCGTGCTGGAGATGCTGCCCAGCGACTGCTTGGTGTGCAGCAGGAAAAGAAAAACCTCACACCTGACACCAGCACACTGCAGAGATGTGGGATATTGTTGCTTTATCCACAGCCATCTTTGCAGCTTCATTTTGTGGTCCTGAACTGTTGGAACTAAGGTACAACCTTAGTTGGATGGGGCTTTGAGCAACCTGGCCTAGTGGGAGGTGTCCCTGTCCAGGGCAGGTGGTTGTGACTGGATGATCTTTCAGGTCCCTCCCAACCCGAACCATTCTATGACTCCATGAACCTCCCCTAAGTCCAGCCATACCTAGAGATACTTCTCCTGCAGGAGTTTGCCAAATTGTGCTCGTTGGAGATTACAGCTATGCAAAATCTTAATTAACGCCGACGTCGTCTCATCTGCAGTATTCCCCCTCTGCCCTTCGGGAGTACTGGGAGGTGTCAGTCATTAGTGCCAAGCAATTTCACACACCCCAGGATGCTGCACTCACCTTAATGTGGGAAATTGCTGCTACCTCTGTAATTCCCTCTAACTCCAGCCTCCTGGGGGATTTACTGCATTAAATCAACACATGGATTAACACACCTTGGATGTAGCCCTGTCCTGTCCAGCAATCTCCAATATGACAGAGAAAACCACTTTCTATAGGAAGAGTCTCCTCCCGCCACCCTTTTTCGTTAACTAGGGATCCAGCACAGAGAGCAAGCAAAAAGGTGAAGAAAGTCTGTCCCTATCTGTGAAGTCCTTGAAGGAGGAATTTACACTCAGCAGGCTCTCGCTCTGAAAAGGAGAGCGATGCTCCAGCACGCTCAGCCCAGCCCCTGAGAGACAGTGGGGTGAGAGCGTCCCCGCCCAGGACAGACAGTCTGGGGATGGGTCACAGGCTGCAACACCCCTCCTTGCCTGATTTAGTCAAGACATGAGAGCAGCTGTGTGTCCCCTGTCACTGCTGTGGCTACTTCTCACCCTGCCACCCCGCCTAAGTCACTTTGTGAGTGAGGTTATTCATATTTTGAAGGATGAAACTCAGAAAGGGAGCTGAAGTTTGAGCAGTGGTGTGACTTTCTCAGATAAGACCAGGGCATTTGTGCCACAGACTGCAAGAAGGGAGCAAGATATGGACCTGCTAACGCAGTCTGATGCCCTAGCTGGCCTTGATGGAAAATAATTGCAAACTGCTCCCTTGACTGCTCTCCCCCACCTCCATCTCACATACCCATCAGAGACACTGGGCATTAGCAATTTTCCCTCAGCCACCCCAAATATAAGTTCACCTCTTCGGTCCCAGCTGGGGTAAAAGCTGGCAAAACAGCTGCGGGACCCGCTGAGACGAAACCAGTAATAACACTTGGTGAAGAATCAGAGGTTACCAAAGTCCTCATTAAGCAAACTAGGGTTGGCTTTCCAGAAGATGGGTTGAAAGGCAAATGTCTCCCTTTACAAGTGCAGCGTCTAGAAAAAAGAATAACCCTCCCCTGTTCTAGATAAGGGAAGGAGTAGGTATGTCTTAAATATTTCTATTACTTCAAAGTTCATAAATCTATTGGTTTAAAACTGTCAACAAGAAAGAGGAAATATGAGCTAGAGACATGGTTATCACCAGGAAAGGAATTTCCTCCAAAGGGAGAGCAAGACAGTAAGTCCAGGAAAGAGGGACAGATAGGGAAATACCTCTACGAGATGTTAGGAATCTGGACGAGCCTGATCTATGAATATGTTTTCATTGACTCCAGCAGACACTGTCTCTGCCCCAGCACAAGAGAAGGATAGCCAGGGAAGATTTGTTTTCAACTCACCAGGAAAAAAAAAATAAAAGTAATAGAAACCGTATGGGTTTATTGGTATTATTTTGTTGGGTTGTTTGGGATATTTTATTATTTTTTTTTTAGAAAGGCTTTGAAATATTTCAAGGTTTTGTCAAATTAAACCCTTTGCCTAGCTGGACCAATCCTGCTTTTTTTTGTAGATTAAGCTGGTGTCCTCAGGGAGAAAAGTCACACGGCAAAGAGGTTGTATGGTCTGCAGGGCATGAAGAAAGGGCGGAAACTCATGGGAAAGAGAAAGGAGAGTCTAAGGAAGGACATTCTGGTCTCAGTCTGTGAGAGGGGAGCAATGCAAAAGGGAGGACGAAGAGGGGAAAGCAGGACTGAAGAAATGAGTGCTGGCCTCTACGCCTGCTTTTGGTTTGTGCAGGATGAAACAGAAACGGCACTGACCCCCAGAAGCAGCTTTTCCACCCAGAAGCATTCAAACCACCACTGATGTTCAGCTTTGCTGCCATAACATCAGCATCTCTCCAAGCAAGACCATCCAGACTCTGAATCCAGACTTGCTGTTCAGAGCAAAGGAGAGCTGAAGAGCTGACACATTCTCAAATAGTGATGGGAAAAGGGCAGAGCTTATATCAGGAGTGCTCAGCACCAATTCAGGAGGTGCCTGCAGAAGGCTGCAGCGATGGGAACTGCACATGGAGCAAGCCCTGTGACTGTCATCGCTCCAGAGGGTGATGGGGTACCCCCGTGAAGGTACTGAGGACCAAAAATAGGTGCTTCCCTACAGGTGTATCAACAAATCCTCAAACAAAGGAAACTGGCTCTTAACTGGAACTGTGTCTGTGCAGCTTCCCAGTGCTAATGGTACAGAAAACTGGGCATTTGAGATATCATCTTTATTGTAGCCACCAGGCTGGAATGGTCATGGCTTGGTCTGAGCAGATGGAACCTCCCCATCACCCCTGGCTCTGGACATGGTGCTGCCTGGTGCGTCTATTCTGGGAATACACTGAGGACTCCGGTTCCCAGAGCTGTCAGAGCAGCACTAAATCCACCCAGAACACGTTCAAACAAACACATTACAGCAGATAAAGGATCAGATAGTTTGATGTCTCCGACTCCTACCTGAGAGCCACATGGCAGCACAATTGTACCCTGCCCGAATTTCATCCTCTCTCTGTATATCTGAACATGGTTCTTTAATAAGCCCCATCCTTCCCTTCTCCTTTTATCTAATTCTGCCTGAAATCACCATCCTGTCTTAGGGCAAAGTTCCCACCGCTGCCAGCCCCTCCCCTCCTTTCTCTTGATAACCCAAGCCCTCCCAGCCCCATCCGCCCATGCACCGCTCTGTGGGTAAGCAGTAACTTGCTCATATAAGAATGTTTACATTTGAATATAAGTACAATTACACCAGCTGATCTAATAGTCTTCTCTGTATATGTTACTGAGTACTTAGGGCCATTTTTTTGAAAGCCATTATGCTCATGTGATTTTCCTCAAAGCCTTTCGAAGGGATTTTGTTTTGACAGGAGGGCATTAAGGGGGTGAAACTGATAGCATAAGTACCACTTACAGACTTTGATCAGCTTGGGTCATAATTCTCTTGGAGAAAGTCTTGTATATATTAGAGAAGGAAATTAATTTTATTGCCGCTGTGGCTTTTTTTTTTCTGCCAGTAATGTCCAAGCACTTGTGCTCAGATTTTTTTTTTTTTTTT
>VWZL01004905.1:17636-31070 GCA_013396915.1 Stercorarius parasiticus
CCCCTGTTCTCAGAGCTGAAGCACAGCTTGAGCTCTGCCAGCATGACAGCGAAGAGGCTGCCGGCATGGCTTGGGCTCTCATCTCAGTCCCCAGGAGGAGGGTTCCGTCCGACACCATCCCACGAGGTAACGAGAGAGACTCACAAAACTCTTCCTTCACATGCTGTAAGTGTTGTACAGATGAATTACAGCAAGAATATCCTTTTTTGCGTCTGTAAATAGTCAAAGATAAGCAGGTAACTGGACCTTATTGATCCCTACAAAGTATTATTTGGGATGCCCAATTCACAGGTTAACGATTTGAGAAGAGCTACATGAGAAAAGTTCAATACAGCAAATGTTTCTGCAGCCAAGAGACAGAGAAAATAATCAAGGTACACCAGGGAGAGGAGAAGCAGAACTGACTAGCACTGTAGATTTTGGGGTGAATAGATGTTTTCTCACATTGGCCATAAGTCGAGCTCCTTACTCTGCATCTCAGGTCCTGTGCACACAGGGGAGGAGCTGACACTGTGGCACAGAAGCACCTGGTCCAGGCTAAGACAGCAACCAGTGAAGAGGGCTACACCATCACCACAAGCTCAGCTAATGAGCCATGGGAGCTCAGGTGCATGTTTAAAGCAGGGTGAGTAGATGGGGAGAAGCAGCCATGTCCTGCAGGAAGAGTTAAACCTGGTCATCAGAGCTTTTGGCCAAATGAGTAACACCCCAAAGAACAGCTCAGCCAGTGGGGAAACGGTGTAGTATCAAAACTACCATACATCTGAGCTGGTCATAAAAGAAACAAAGAAAAAAGAATTACAGAAAAAAAATCTCCCTTTGCATTTTTGTAGTATTTTTGTTGTCTGGTCAGGTGGTGTTCCAGCCATCACTTTCCCTTGGTGCCACTCAGTGAAATGAAGGGAGAGGAGAGCATGGACAAGCAATATCCGGGAGCTGATAGCCATCTGCAGTTGTCAGACATCTCAGCAGCACCTTGTCAGCAGGTAGGAGCTGGCTGTGATCTGTAGCCTGCAGTCGCTAAGGAGGGAACATCCTTGAAGACAAGCTGATGGTCACCCAGAAGTGGAGAGCTGTATGGATCTGTTCCCTCCTTCCCAAAAATCTTCTGTCAGCCCACGCCTTGGTCTCCTCCACTAGAGAAGAGTGAACTACACATGCCCACCCTCCTGTATTCACTGTAACACATTTCTGCAAGATGTTTGGAGTGGAATTAGTCCCTCTTAACACTGGCAATCTAAAAGCGATGTCTAGTCTAAGCTAGTGTTTAGTCTAAACATGAGACACTCCTCAAAAAGAGTCTTTCCACCTCCTTAGCCATCTCCAGAGGCACCAGCCTTTTGCCAAGGACAGTAGAAAAAGCACAAACAGCTGAAGCAGACTCTTACCTTGCCTTCGGCTAGAGCCAGAAAGATTCCTGTCTTCATTTGGGATCTCTACAGGGATCCAGGATCTGCATCATAAAGAAAAGAGACATCAAAAAACCTGTAAGAAAGACCCCCCTGAAGGGCAGAGGTGGCGTGCATTACCTATGTTGGCCCATTCAGGTGAGCTACAACTGCACTTCAGCCCTGCTGAATAAAAAGCTCCAGGACTTTACGCCTAGTCATATCCCAGTCCATGCTGCCATGTAGAAGATGCTTATGGACTACGGCTTGAACAAAGCCTAGACGAACTTCCAAACCAGTTCCAAGCATGACACACACACACCAAGAGATCTCTACTGCTAGGGGCAGTACAGAACGGATGCAGAAAAAATACCGCGATCCCATCACATTTGAAGTCTAACCGGGACCTACCTTTGGACCAACAGCTATCTAGCCCTAATTCAACTCGCATGCGAGCATTTCACATTAAGGGAGTGCTTTAATTCCTGCCTGGGTCAGCCAGAGTGAACCGTGGTCCAAGATCTCCCTGTAAGCAGGATGCTTTTAGCAGTATTGGTTCCTTTGACAGGGCGATACATCACTGATGTGGACTGAAAAGAATAGCCCCTCTTCATCCTTACCCCCACTCCCTGCCAAATCCAGATTGGAATCAAGAGAGGAAATGTTTTGTGCGTAGCTAGTGAAGCTGGTTGGAAAATTTTTGTCAAAACATATTTCCATCAGAAAACGACTCCCTGTTGGCTTTGGCAAATTTTTATTCAGGAACAAAGTGGAGACAGAAAAAAATGTAAATGTCAGCATGCCCTTTTGACATTTTCCCCCAACAAAAAGGATGGACTTTCTTGCTTCGAAATGACTTTTCCTTGACATTCATTTTCTATGTTCAACTCAAAACAAATCAACTTTTCTACCAAAATGAAATTTTTTGACTACTCTAAGAGGTTTTTTTTCTTTTGGAGTTGAATATGCAGAAATTCTAGGATACTGGCTTTTTCCAAATTCAGGATGGGATCAGAGGGGGAAAAAAACCCTTCATTTTTTTCTGGTGAGTCAAAGATTCATTCTTCATACCAGCCAGGCCCCCACTGGTTGAATTTCTCTTTCTTTTCTTGCTCATCCTGGAACAACACTTATCTTCAACTTAACTGCTTCATGAATTTTCAGCTCTAGCAGTACCTTTTTTCCTGTTTCTCTTCTCCCAGTCCTGAGTTGACATCAGGACAGTCAGAAAAACCCAAAACCAACTTAGGTACCACACGTTGAGCTGGAGTCCAGCAGATGTGAAGTGCTTATCCTGGAGATCACCAGTGATCTCTGTACACCCAACCTTTCTCCCCGGGTTCAGCTCTGGCTCTTAGTCTGGGAGGAGCAGCATGAGCTCCCGATGCCCTCTCCTGCTGCTGACAGGGATAGAAATGACCATCTTGTCTCATTCTGCCTTCTAGCTTACTCCCTTTCTCTATCGAGGGCTGTAATCTGCAAAGATTTCTCTCTCCCTCTCCTGCAAAAACGAACAAATGCTGGGAGAAAAATCAACTGTGCCTTCTACGAAACCAGCTCCAGTTTTTCAGCTCAGGCATTGTCTGGTGAAATGCGATCTGCTTTTTCCTCTATGCAATAGGTTCCCAAAACAACCGGGAATTTAATTCAAGAGAGTGTAATATAGACGCATTTTGCTTAAGCTTAACCATCTGCAGCAAAGTGTCTCATCTATGCTGACTGTGTGGCCGTCTTCTGCCGTCAACAGACAGTAGATCTACAGGGAGAGAGATCCCCACCGCATCGCTCCGCTGGCTATAAAGGGCACTCAAATATCTATCTTGCAGAGAGCTCCAGTTTGCTAAGACACATGGCACATCATTTCTTACCTTGGAGTGCAGTTCTGGACTCGTACCAGCTTTGTCAAAGAGGGAACTGGGACTCTGCTCCATCCCCATGGTATTCCCCAGCCTCTTTGCTGTAAAAGAAGAATGAAAAGGTCTCAAACACTCTCTTGTCTGACCTCAACAAATACAACTCCCCGTTACTGAGTACTGACATTGCAAACAGATTCTGTAATGAACCTGGAAAACGAGCAGTCCTCAACTCGACGTCCTCAGCTTCAACTTTTTTAGATACACATGCTGCTGGCACTGAAGGGTGCAAGTGCGTATCAGCAACCACAGAGCAGAGCTATGGCCTTTGCTGTGCCATCCTGCACAGCAAAGTTCTTAGCCCATGGTTATCAGACCCTCAACAGAGCCACGGACTGCTGTGGAGGGATCCGTGAGAGATACCTAGGGAAAACAAGTCCATAATCAGGAGCTTAAAATGCCTGCAAGGGGCTCATAGGGGATTTGGGGTCAAATCCGCAACTCAAAGATTGAAAACAGCCAGACTAAACCCTTACTTTTTTTTTTACTCAGCCAAAGTTGATGAAATGTCTCCCTCCTCATCCCCACATCTCTCCTACATGCAGTAGATTTATCTCGCTTGAAACTATCTAGATATTCCCGCAGGGACTTTCCCGTGCAGGTCTGCTCTCCGGCAAACAAGTGCGGCTGCAAAGCCAAGCCGTGCTCAGGTCCTGCCTTGCCCAGAAGCACAGGAGTTTTTGAAGCTGGTGCCAAGGATTTCCCTCGGGTTTGCAGCTGATTCAGAATTAGGGCCAAACTCCAACTGTATTTCACCGCAGGCAAGACCCAGCGCCTTGGAAAGGATCATTCCCTCACATCTTGGTAGCCCTTGGAAAAACCGCACCACAAAATAGCATCTCGGCAGGATTCAGCCGCTCTGGCTACTGCCCCGAGGGCTGGGGAAGAGGACTCTGAGCTTCGAGCCAAAAAGGGACTGCGGCATTTTGTGGCCAACCCAAAGTGCTGCGGGAGCAGTGGATTGTACCAAGGGGTTACAGGCTGCTGGACCTCTCCAGTGTGACAAAACTCAGCTGCTGGAGGCAGGAGAAAGCACTTTAGATAAGAGGGCAGCAGAGGAGGGTGGGAAAGGAGAAAGCATGCTGGTTATTTGATGCTGTCAATCACAAATCTCACAGGGTCCCCATGGAAGAGGCTGGAGTTCAGAGAGCCGCAAACATCCACACCTCTGTGCCTCCAGGCAGGACAGCCAACGCTCTCGGCTCAGGTGGCCATGCTGCACATCCAGGACCCTCCTCACTGGCTGCTCCACACCCTCCCCGGGGAAGACGCCTCCAACACTGCAGCCGCTGACCCTCACCAATGCAGAGAAATTCAGGCTGACAATTTATTGATAACATCAGGCAACACTTGAGCTTCTCTATGGACATGAGCCCTCCCTGCTTCAAAGGACACAGATGGTGGGAGCAAGGAGTGTTTTCTGAAGTCCCACCTGGCCTTGCACTTTCCTCCCTGCCACTTCCAGGTACCTTCATTGAGGGCGATCGATGTGCCCCAGCCCTCCCTCCCCTTGCTGACAAACGAGACAACTTCAGGGCTTTGCTTGGGTGCAGGAGCAGGTGCTGCGCTGACAAGGCAGTAAGGGGGAGAAACCCCAGGCTTCCCATACAAAGTAGCCTTTCAGCATTGACTTTCTTGGCTTGTTCCTTGCTGGAAAGGAAGAAAGAGGGGGGAATGGAGCTGAATAAGTATTTAAACAAACGCACATGCTTACTCAGTAGATCAAATCATTGCTATAAATCAGTCTAGACTGCAGATCAGCAGAGCAATGCTGGATGCTACCACAGAGAATCTAGCCCTAAGCACTAGACAGAGTATTTAACTGTTGGGGATCAGCAGGAACTGCCCCACGAGGAGGGACAAGCTGGGAGCAGAGGGTGACCTCGGCAGGGTCAATGCCCTCCCCACAGGGGTGCTTTTGCAGGGCCTGAACACAGCAGGGACCATTGACAGCCCCAGAGAAAGCGAGTGATGAATCAGGTTCAGAGCCCACCCAGAGCTGAAGAAAAAGCCAAAGACAGGAGTGGAGGCAAAGGGTCCGTTCAGAAGACAGGAACACAGACAGACTACCTACAGTAGAGGAACCAGGTCCAGCCAGGAGGAGAGACAAGCTACATACAGGTCTGAAGTTCACGCAGGAGGTAGGGATAGAGACAAACTACGTGCAGCAGAGGGCTCAAGTGCATCCTGAAGGTAGAATAGGAGACAAGGTACCTACAGCACATGTCCACACTCTATCCAGGAGGCCAGGGACAAACCAGGCACACCTACAACGTAGCCCAGGAAGGGAGCAAAGCCTCAGGGTTGCCCTTAAATAGAGCTCCAGGTCCATGGGAAGAGGAGGGATGGGTGGAAGACCCAGGTGAGGCTGGTCAGGTCAATTTAGGCCAATTAGTGCCTCAAGATGACCAACTTGCACCTGCTCCTGCTGTGATGTCTGCCGTCGGAGGGGAGAGGCTGGTGGGACAACCTCAAGGGACTCTGGGTTAGAGTTGGAAAATCGCACCGAGAAAACATCTTCCAAGAGCAGCAAGGACCTGAGCACATCCCACTGCCCAGTCAGGCAGGCGGGGAGCCAACAGAAGGATCTGATGTGGTGGATTTGCTGAATGGTGACAGATGTGCCATTTCTGCCCTTGACACCACATAAGAAAAAGTTGTTCCTCACTGTTACACACGTACGTGTGAATTGCTCAGGATGTTTCACCTGTACCTGTTCTAGATGACCACCAGAGCAGGGGTCTTCCCTTGGAGCTCTCCTTCCCCACCAACAGACTCACAAAGCTGGTTAGCACCCCTGGCTATCAAACCCCCTCTGTTTCCCGAGCTCGCAACGCTCTCTTCTGGGCACCTCCACAGCAGAAAGGAAAAACGTAGCCATCGGTGTGACATGTGGAAGACAGCACTCAAATGCACCTTCTGGAGGACAACCGGACTTTGAAGGCGCACAACGTCTCATACAGCCTGAGACTTTAATCGTTGCTCCACATGGTGTTTCCACCAGGCATGCAGGGCGAAGCAGGGGAGGGGGGGAACACGAAACGCTATCTGCTGATTGACGAACCACCAGACGTGAGGGCAGTTTCCCAGAACACATTGACGTATTGTACAGCAGAGGGAGGCCTTCAGAGCGCGCTTTGACTTTATGCCAGGCCTAGGCAGTGTGCTGCTTTGTATTAATTTGTGTAACTTCATGAATAAACTGTGCTTGGCTTGTATATGAATTTTAAATGAATTGTTAACACATTTTTATGAATCGAGGAGGAGGTGCTAGCTGGGGAGGTTGACTGTTTGTTGTTTAAAGCAGAGGAAATCAATCATGGTTTTTCGCAAAATAAAACTTTATTGAGCTGTAATAAACAGATACTTCTAAAAAACATTTAAAACCACATAAAAACCAAGCAGAAGGTGCTTGACTGCTTCAGCATGAATCACAGGTCAGTGAATACATATCTGTATTAAAGGTCCTCATTTTTTTTTCCTAACACCAAGAAGGAAGATGCATTAATGTGCTACATCGGTGCCTTCATGGCAGGGGAAAGACGTGCCGGTGACCTGATGTCTGAGGCCATCGAGAGACCCCGTGCAGTGGCTGCACGGGGCCATTTGGAGATGTCTTGATGCAGGATGCTTTGCTGTGCCAAAGGCTGCCCGCTGCACTTTGTAACGCAGGAATACACCCACCCTCTGGGCTTTCTGCTCCCGTCCATCCTCTCCCATCCTTTCCAGAGACTTTTGACTCGTAAGATGGTTGGGAAACACAACCTCCCACATCTATTTCTTCATCCTTCTCTTAGCAGCGGCAAAGGGGATTCTGCTTAAGGTTGTTGCTGGGGAACAGAGAAAACAGAAGTGAGAAAACTCTGAGTTTTTTCCTATGAAGATTTGAAGCAGGTCGGCTTTAATTGAAAACAGAGGAGCGGTTCTCACTATGGTGAGTCCCTCTCTCTTCTGTTATCCACTGGCTGCTGCTGTTGGGAAGGTGGGGTCACAGAACTACAGAAAAGACACCTACACTAAAGGGAGGTCACTTTGGTGGCCTTTGCAGTGAAGTTACTCCTCTTCCTCTGTTCCACCACCGGAAGAATGAAAAACGTCAGGTGTCAGCGTGGATGAGAGAGAGAGAAGAAAGTTGAAGGAGCCAGAAGAGGAAAATGTGCAGGTCTAGAGGATCTCCAAGGCTTTGGCTACTACATGGCAATCAGGTGTCCAGTTGAGGGAGCAGAGCATCTCCTACAGTAGAATGAAGGCAACTTCCTAACTATGTAATAGAGATGTAGATAATAGAGGATAAAAAGGAGATCCAGGCCAAGAGAATCCTCAAGTGGAGAAAGCTCACATTGCTGTCTGTTCCTGCAAGCTGAGGTCTTCCAAGCCAAACCCTCCCAGCCAAGAGACAAACCAGTTCTGCTACTTTCCCCCCCCAAAATCCAAGTCATTCATCTTGGAACGGGAAACTCTGACTGGAAATCCAATGGGCTGGATCTTGGTGCTTCCATTACAGACTTGCGTTACAGTGTTATTCATAAAAGGTCCTGCAGACTGAATGACCAATTCCTGGATTGCTTCCAAGGATTATTTAAACTTTTCCATATTTTGTAGGTCTCGATTTGAATGTGTGACTTTGGCCAGTGCATTGATTGATGTTGCTAAAAATGCTCTCTGCTCCCCACCTCCGGAAAGTATGTGTTTTGGAATGTCTCTGGATCACTTTTAATAGTGAGCTTCTCGCTTGCTGCAGATCACTGGTGTTTGTTGTTAAAATGAGTGGATTACTTCAAAAGGTAATTCCCTGGTCCCCTGCCCATGCATGCTGGCTGCCATTTTGGTTGAGGACAGAAGACAAATTTTTCAAAACTCATGAACAGAGCAAGGAAAACACAACATTGTTCCTTCAGCTGCAGAGGCCGGTTTTCTGTGCCATTGTGTCTCGTGGCTGCAATCTCTGTTTTCCCATAAAACAAAAGCTTCAACTGGAGTTTTGCCTGGGACTGGATCATTTTGTAGCATCTCCATCCTGCACATACACCTAAAAGGGGCCTACAGGAAAGATGGGGAGGGACTCGTAATGATGGGAGAAGAGGTAACGGTTTTAAACTGAAACAGGGGAGATTTAGATTGGATATTAGGAAGAAATTCTTTACTATGAGGGTAGTGTTAGTGGAACAGGTTGCCCAGAGAAGCTGTGGCTGCCCCATCCCTGGAGGTGTTCAAGGCCAGGTTGGATGAGGCTTTGAGCAACCTGGTCTAGTGGGAGGTGTCCCTGCCCAGGGCAGGGGGGTGGGACTGGAAGATCTTTAAGGTCTCTTCTAACCCGAACCATTGTATAATTCTATATCCCTGATGGTGATGAGTGGAATCAGCGAGGTTCCTTCCTCATCACCAGGTATGCCACTTCTCCATGGCATATCGCAGCACAGCAGCATCAAACGAGCTTCTTCATCTCATCTAGTGCTAAACATCAAAGCTGGAGGATAGACAACTAGCTGTCCAGACACCTTCAAAATCAAGGGGAAAGGGGCAGCTCTTCTAGCATGTCATTCATCCATTCCCACCTGAGGTACGTCTGCTGCTGGGGTGGACTGAGTCATCCAAGGAAACCACTTCTGTTTCTTCTCTTAAGAGACCAGCTTAAACTACGTCATACTCTTGGATCACGAAGTCCAGAGCCAAACTTGTGCTGTCCATAGCTGCACAGAGCCCAGGACATCTTGGAGCACTTCCTGGGCCAGAAAGCACAAGGTTTATTTGTGACTTTTACCCTCATGGCACCTGTGGCCAAGGAGGAAGAAATGGTGTCTTCAGCCCTGCTATGTGGGGTTAAAAGGAGCGGAGAGACGAGTTGGGCAAGATATTTCAAAGATGGGACCAGAACATCTACCGCGTAGGGACCGGCGCAGCGTGGGATTGTGGTTTGCCTGAGTATAGAAAATGCAGCATCGCTCAGCAGAACGGAGCTCGTAAAGACCTTGGGCTCTTCTGGGAGACAATTAAATTTGACCAGTGTAAACTCAGGGTTTTCTGATGGAATTCAAAACAGGGGATGGATCCAGGATGTGCAGAGACAAGACAAGTCATGCCAGCAATGGCTTGTTGTGTAGGTTGGGACTTGCTACCTTTTTACTTACCTGACGTTGTGCAAAACTGCATGTCACCAGGCAGAAAAATATCGAAAACAAATTCTTGAAACCAACAGACCGGAGATGTCAACATCACCACCAAGGCACAAGCTCATTTGCAACATCACAACACTCGAGGGGCAAGAAAGACTTCCAGCAACCCCAACCTGCAAAAGAAGATTGTAAAAGACATGACAGGAAAGAAAATTAGAAAAAAAAAGAATAAAGGTGGGGTTTTCACTATGTGGCTTCTGAGCTTGTAAGAGGTCCCATTTTCCAGCTATTCTTTGCAAACACGAGTGTTAGAAATGGGCTTTATTTAAAGAAAATGAAAGCTCAAGTAATTACATGGCTTCAGGAGCCAGGACTCTAAGAAAAACACCAAGTATTTCAAGAGCTGGCGATGCTGCCTGTGGAAAAGGAGTGAGTCATCCTGTCTTTTTGGACTCCTGGGTGGGGGAGGGAGACCAGTGGGGGGGATTATGCTCAGCCACTCGTGTGGCTGCGGGCCCACTGGCTACCTCCCCAGTATCCCCACGCATGGCTGTGATGGGAGACACGAAGGCTGGTGTGACCGGCACCAGGGATGCAGAGCCCAGTGTGCCCTCAGCTACCTGTCTGGGGTGCAGAAGGGACAAAAATGCCACAGTCTGGGGAATGATCAGAAAGGTGACAAAGGGGGAGTCCCTGGGCTTGCAGGCACAATGTCTCCCTCAGCCCTGGGAGCACATTAGAGGGAATTTCTTGCAAATCAGCAGCTATGAGCCTTGCAGCAAGGTACAATCCCTCTTTTCCTGGGCAAAGACTTTGAAACACTGGATTATTCCTTCTTTAAAGGGATGCAGATAGACTTGGACTCATCCTGCCCAGTGCTAGCAGAAAAGGGTAGAAGGAGGATCAAGACATTAAACACAGTCGGCACAGCGGGAGGGGGGATATGTTATGCTTTGCTTGAAGAATGCAATTAATATTTTAGCAGTCCCAAAGCTGTTTTTTCTTGTACCCGATGTCATTTCAGCGTACCACCTCCCTAGCCATCCCTGTTGGCTTTGTCCTGCCTATGGCCCTGGTCCCAGTGCATTTTAGTTAAATTGCTTTTTCAAACTGATCCCCTGAGAGTCAGAGAACCTCCTTGGTCCACTCATCTGCTGTATGAAGGAGCCGGATGAAGATCATCCCTGGTGTCAGGTCATGGCTGCTACCTCGTGTCTGGAAGAAGAACCAGCCCCTGTCTCCTTGCAACATCTGGACATGCTTCCCCCTGCAAGGCTGTGGCATCTCAGAGGACACACAGCAGGCATTGGGAAGACTCTGAAGCCGTCACTGGGGTGGCAGTGGTGGGACAAAGGGCAGCACTGGGAGAGGAGGCAAGGAGAAGCCACTGGCGGGTGATGGTGTGCGTGGGAGGAGGATAAACAGAGCCAGGCCGGGAGCCACAGCTTGCGAGCCAACGGGCCCTTACCCACACGGGGGGGATGTCCTAGGTGACCAGCGGAGCGCTCCCCGAGCATCCAGCTCCTCAAAGCCATGCTGCAATCCATCTCAAGGAAACGGAGGCAGCTCATTACAGGGATTACTTCCAGGCAGGCAGCTGCACAGGCCAATAAGCTCCCCATTGATTTCTGCCTGCCCTCCTTCCCAGCAGAGGGAGTTTGGGAGATACTTCTGCATTGATCCAACCTGTTGTTTCCATAATGGGGTTGTTGCCAGATGAAGTTCACATTAAAAATCAGATGTGCTGAAGCTCCCACTGCTCCCAAGGAACAGGCATTGGCACCACATCAAAGAAACAATCCCCTTTTCCTTGACAGCCCAGTGAGCAGAGGGACAGCCTCACTTCACCTCGCTGGTACGCACCATGTCCTTGCTGATGCTGATCAGCAACATCTTGAATTCATAGTCAATGAATTGCAGTCAACCTTGCAGTCAATGGCCAAGATCCCATGGCTACACTGGGGCAGGATCAGCCCAGTGCCACCACCCTCTTTGTGTGATCAGACAGGCCATCTGCGCTAGACCTGACTGTAAAGGAGGACATTGGGATCAGGAGCTCACAGTTGGGGACACTGTAAGAGCAAGCAGTTGCAGGGCTGTCTGGCTCCCTTGAGACACCAGAGAGGACCCCAGGGAGCCTTGGTGACTCTAGCAGGTCCCTGCGGGTGGGAAGGGTCCTCCCAGCAGGGCTGATGACTACATCAAGGTCTGAGGAACAAGTTTTCCAACCGGAGGTTAGGTGATTTAATTTGGATCCTATGAAGCCCACCCTCAAAGTCGTATAACTCACACAGTAATTTTTTCACCTAGACTAAACTTGTTTTCTCCCTCACTGCCATTTAATTGGCTCCATCGGATGAAGAGATACTCTCATTTTCTGTCATACAGAACCCTATATCCCCTCATACGGCAACCGAAGACACTAATAACTCCATCTAATTACAGAGTGAGTGATCCCTGTTAAGGGGAACGGCAGATACGCTGGTATTATTTATGTCACCTGCTTTGCTCCGTGCGGTGCTCGAGCCAGCTCCGCTTGCTTTTTTTAGCAAGCACATTTCATTTTTCACTCCCCACTGTCATCCCCTTCCCTGTCTCATTCAGAAACTTCACCCACTCGTTCTATCACAGCCTGTCTCACCGCCACCCTGCCATATAAATCAGCATTAATTATGCTGGTAAAATCCCCTAAATCACTCATTGTCCTCATTATTATTATTTATCTTCGCCTGAAGGTGACACATGCAAACGAAAGCTCTTGTGTTCCCTTAGCAAGGATTTTAATGGACTTATTGGCTTGGCAACCCACCTGCGATACCTTACGCAGAGTTTCCTAATGGGGCTGCGTCTGATGGTTCTGCATCCCGTGCTTTGGGTCCATCTGTCCCTGTGGGATGTTTCACAGCCTGGTCTAACTGCTCCCTTATGGATGGGGTCAGGACGAAGCTCTTGGTGGCACATTCCCCTCCCAGCATTGGGCTCACTTCGGGAAAACTGTTGCAAAGGCACCATCCGTGTGCTGGAATCACCTAATTAAAACCTGCATCCTCATGTATATATGCAAGAAAGGCCACACAGACAACTTTTGTCTGGGATTTTCAGAGTGGTTAAGCTGGCAAGTGTTAATAATTTTCCCCCCCTCTTGGTTATCTCGCAAGCTGAAGGCGTTAAAGTGCTGTAATTCTGGACTGCGCCACAAAAACAGTGCGTGTAAATAAACAGACAGCCCACCCTGTTTCCTCCCCTGATCAGGAAGGACGAATGTAAGAAATAAATTAAAACTAAAAAAGATCGAGGCAACTTGCCTTCCTGGAAGAAACCCAGATGGAGCACAGAAGCCACGGTGGCAGCTTCTGGTTTCGAGAAGGTCCCCAAATTGCAGCTGTACTGATGGCAGGCAGCCTAAAAAGCCAGCTCCCTCCTTCCCTGATGCCAGCCAAACAGCATCTCTCTATCCTCGCATCCCCGTAAACTGTATTTTCCAGTCTGCCTCCCCTCTGCCTCAGCAGGACCATTCAGCCGAGATGGTGTGAGCCGACCCCCAGCCCCCCAGGAGCAATAATGCACGGGAGTATCGATCCTCGCGCTTGTCACTCTGGATGGATGTGCCACCTCTAAATCCCTAACCTTTAGCTGTGCCTGCAGTCTGTAAACTCCCACTCTCTCCTCCCGCCAGGCAGCAAACACCATGTCCAACAGCCTATTAGCAGGAGAACAGCCTGTCCCCTGTCAAAACACACAAGGTGCCACGGTCCCCACGGGAATGTTGGCAGCTGCTGACAGCACTCTGGCATTCCATCCTGCCAGCATCCCCGAACCTGCTGGAGCAGCAGCGCCTGGGAGCCCCGGCTGAAGAGCGAAGGGAGGAGGAAAGGCATTGTCCCCTCGCTGGCTTCGAGTCCCACTCTCCTTGAGACACAAAGGGGACAGTGCTGGCCTTCCTCCCCTCAGCCCTCCTCATTGTCTGCAGGAGGTGAAGAGAAGCTGTTCAGGGCAGGATGATGAATAGAATCATAGAAT
>VWZL01004916.1:0-92435 GCA_013396915.1 Stercorarius parasiticus
GATTCTATGATTCTATGACTTGTTTGGTTTACAGCCTAAGCATTACTTTCAAGGGATTTGGACTGTTGATGTAATCCATACCTTATTTATTGCAGAAGTTGAAAAATATGTAGTGATGGAGGCAGATCAATATTCTGCTTCTTTATTAGTTTAAATGGAAATCAACATAATTCCTTTGGGGTCAAAGTAGCTGAATGTGTTTTTACCTTACGCCCACAGGGTATGACGCACAGGAAATACATACTTTCTAAAGGAGTAAAGTAGTGAACTCAAAAGGAGTTCTCAGATCTCTAAGAGTTCACTGGCTGATTGTAGGTCTACCTGGGAGGCTGCAGTTCTGCCTGGTTTTCATCCAATGCCTCGGCACCTTCTTGTCCAGCTCTTGTCTCTCTGCGACACATCTTCCTCCTTCCTTTTCCCATGTCAGCAGAAGGATTACGTAGCACCCAAAGATGTGGTTTGGTGGAAATCGACAAGTATTTGCAAACTAGTGGATAGCAATTCCCCGTCCTGCCCTCCATGTGGGCATGAGAAGTGTCTCCTGCAGTGTGAGGGTGGAAGGACAAGGCGAAGACATTCTGTAGACATCCCTGAGGTGAATGCAATCCAGTAGCTCATCTGTCCCTTCTTTCAGTGCACCTTAAGAAACAGGACTCTTTTTTTCTTCATCTCAAAAATTACTTTTAGATCCAGCTCCTCCTTCTCCTTCCAAAATTCCTTCTCTCAGCACAGTCACAAGTGACATCCTGGTCCCCTCAACAAGAATTTAATGTCCAGAAGGAGCTGAGGATCTCAAAGCAAGACAAACTGCTGCAAACTGTTGCCTGGCAGGCTGCCTCGGGAGGTAGAACGGTGTCTGGAGCAATGTGTTTGCTGAACGTCTTATTTGGGAGCAGGTAGAAACAGGATGTATTGGGAGGTGGAATGGAGGGTGATGCTGTAGCACGTTTGATACTCCTTTTATGGTCCTTATACTTCTCTGACTCCATCAGCACTGAACTAATAAGCCCCCTGCCTGTGCAGGTGGGAATTCCTGTTTGGTCTTAAATTGCAATCAACATAAGTCATTACAAGCCAAGCCTTTCTGCCAGCCCTGGTAGAGCCCCTTTCACTCACCAGTCTGCTGGAGGCATTGCTGGGTCATGTATGAGCCCTAAACTGGCATGCTCAGGGTATGCCAGCACACCTGGCCCTGAGAGTGCTTCTGAGAGGCCGTATCCTGACTCTGACAGGATGCAACTCAGGTTCAGCCTCTATTTCCTGCCCTGGTTTCCATGGACTTCATCATGTATACTATGGGTTAGAATGGAGCCAAGGCACAATATTTTTAAGGTAACTCTCTGACAGTAAAAAATTTCTTCTTAATATCCAATCTAAATCTCCCCTCTTTCAGTTTAAAACTGTTGCCCCTTGTCCTGTCGCTACACTCCCCGATAAAGAATCCCTCCCCATCTTTCCTCAGATACTGTAAGGGGTTATAAAGTCTCCCCGGAGCCTTCTCTCCTCCAGGGTGAACAACCCCAACTCTTTCAGCCTGTCTTCATAGGAAAGGTGCTCCAGCCCTCTGATCATCTTTGTGGCCTTCCTCTGGACCTGCTCCAACAGGTCCATGTCTTCCCCATTCTACAGGCATTGCCCCTGTTAGGACCTTCAGGCTCTCAAACATCACTGTCCCTCTGGCAGTAAGAACCTCACAAATGAGGTTGTGTGTCTCCACGCGGCTCAGACTGTCCGTGCGCAGTGCAGGTGGACTGGAAACATAATTTATGTGCTGGACTCTTGCAAATTCGTGTAAAGTACATGCAACCTAAAGGTTTTGTGGTTTTAAATGTTTGGTAAAAAAGGTAGGTGCTTTTCAAATAAATGGTAAAAATTGCATACCTGATACTGAATTGATTTTCTTGTCAAAGCTGAAGGATGAATGAGGTTTCTCAACAAAAAGTTGTAAAACATATAATATGTACACACATATAAATTTATATATGTGCATAAACAAATGGAATGGCAAACTGATGCCTCTGCTCCCCCCCTGCCCCAGGCATAAAAAAGAAAAAAAAGCAACCTTTTTTTTTTCTGAATTATTTTTCAAATTATAAAAAATATTCTTCCTTTCTGGACATCATTTCTTTCCTCTTCTCCATGCAGGTTGAAAAGGATGCTGAAAATTGTTAAGTTTTCAGCACAGGTTTCTTCAGAAGCATGATTTTCATTCGAAGCAGGAGTGCCTGAGGGCTGAATGACCAGGGATCACTGTTCAATTTTACACTCTGGACTGGTATTACTATAGACCATAACAAATATAGATGGCAAAAGAATTAAAACAGTTTCTATTCTCTCTCCAAACGCACTTGTTCCCCAAAGAAGGGTTTGGGGTTTTTTTAAGTTGTGGACCCAATTAGAAATAGACAATGTGAATGTGTAAATGTCATATCTTTCCACTGGATTACGTTCAAAATTTTATATGAGTCTGGGGGATTAAATTATGAATTATTCTGATGTTCATAGTAATAATGTCTTTATGAAAAAGCAAAACATAAATCAGAAGAAATGTCAGGGAGATGCATTACATACTAGAAAATTAACAACATCTCAAAAACTTTCATTATGAAAAAATGAATTATTCAAGAGTAATTTTCTTGCGTTCAGGCTGTTTTGGGCTGTACTGTCTCAATTCAGATTAGAAACCTCTGAGTTGCAATGCAGTGCTGTGAGTCAGGACCTCATCCCCTGTTTATAACTTGCATTCGCTGCGATGATATGACTGTCTAACAGCTTTTGGTGAGATATTATTGACATTTCAGAGAAGGGCATGGGAGTGAGGAACAGAAGAGAGTAAGGAACAGATTTTTCCAAAGTACTAAAAAAAGAAAGGCCCAATTTAGGGGCATTTCTGAGGGGCATGATGACGTTACAGTCATCAAAGTCTTCCTCTATGTCAAATGACAGACCATCAAAGTGAGAATCAGTGTGTCTCTCTCCATTGATGACAGAGGGATTTCAAAGCCATGATGAAAGAGCATCCTTAACATAGTGATCTAAGGTTATGTGGTATGAATCTAGGTCTTACTGACCTTCCAAAAGCCATACAGGCTACCTCTGTGGTAGTAAATGAAACAAGACCAGGCCTTGGACCATTGTTAATTACCACAAGAGTTAGATCCTGTAAGAAGAGGGAGGCTGTACCTCAGGGGTCTATTTGGATTGCACAGAGATGGCATAGCAGTAACACACCTTGCTCCCGCGAGAATTTAACTCTAGTTCAACAATCTCTTTCCTTACAGAGTAGGTAAGAGTAAAGTTCACTGCACAATAAATGGATTTTTTTCACATTGCAATGCATCGAGACAATGAGGCACGTGCATTTTCATTCCTTGTCCAGATGCTTTTATACTGCTGGTCAGCATCCAACTTATAGTCTGTCAAATAACACCAGATACACGTTATTATGAATGCACTAGTGTGTTCTTTTGCTTTTGCTATGATGAATCTGAACGATTGAAACTAGAAAGGAATGATAATGACTATCATTTCAGAAGGGCCTAATATCTGTGTCTTCACTCCTATTCAGAAGGTGGATGTCATGAGGAAATTACTATTTAACTGAACAACAAACAGCTCAAAAATGCCAGGACGCGAGTCTTGTTAACGAATGGTGAGGCATGTAAAGAAGAGGCCAAAGGGTTACCTTAATAACAGCCTACAGCTAATTGAGTGACATTTACCAATATGATGAAGCTAAACTCTTCTTGGTATATCTATCCATCTTTTCTTGGCAGTGGCAGATGATTTAACATGACATGGGAGCCACGGGCAGTGGCTTGGGTCATTCAAATCACTTATCAGGAAAAAGGCTTTCTCCAAGAGGGTGGGGTAACACTGAGACAGATCACTCAGGTGTTGACATCCCCATCCTTACAGATTTTCAAGAACTGGCCAAAGCCATAGCTGACTTGATCTAGAGATGGTCCTTCTTTGAACAAGAGGTGAGACCTCCAGAGGTCTGATGTCTTGCAACACTCTATCTACAATTCTATGATAACTTCATTTTCCACTGTTTCTCACCTTAGTTGTTTGTGCTTGGCAAAAGTGTTTTAATTCTTAATTCCCTCATTCTAGGAGACAAAAAGTACCTAAGTAATAAAGATAGCTTAATGTTCATACTCCCACAATTATGGGACCACAAAAGTGGAGTCCAGTGTGCCACAAAATTGGTGATAATGCTCTGGGACTCACAAAACCATGCACTACTCGCAAATCAAATACAACACCTTGATTTTCAGCATGCAGTCTTCTGACTTCTCACCCCAGCTCCATGTTTCGAACAAGGGTGGTGTAGAGAGCTTCAAAATCACCTCTCTGACTTGAAAGGAAGTTCATTTCATGGCCAGAGACCCTTTCTCCTACATATATTTTGGTCAGTCAGAATAAAGAGGCTTTGCTGACTCTGAGAGCAAAGCCAAAGTGGGTGTTAAGTGCTGTCATGTGAGTTAAGAAGTAATTTTAAATAAAAATTTTCTGGCACACTTTTTTGTATCTTAACTCTCAGATCTGTTTTCTAGCAAAGGTGGGGATTATAACTGGCTTTTTAAAGTAATGTGTCTTTTTACAATTTTCCATACTTAAGACGGAAATACTCTTATCTTCATCAAGAAAAATTGAAATACATTATTTCCTGGGACTTTATAGTATTTAATGTACTATAAATTCAAAGAATGTGTTCTCTTATCACTTGTACTGCTGCACTTTGCATATTTTGCCAATACAATGTTGGGTGTGATGATGAAAAATGCCTCCCCTTAATTTACAATGGGAGAAATGTTTTTAAAATAATTTCCGGCTTCTTGCCTGGACTCGCATCGTGACTGGTATTTCCCACTGTGTTACATGTGCCTGAAACTTGTGTTGGAACACCCACTTTTGAGATATGATTTCCACTGCCTGTGGACTGGGATGGAGTTGGTTTTTTATATCACAGTCACAGACAGAGAAGTAAGTCAGGATTTAAGCATTCATACTGGAGCTCGTTGTCCAAAATTGCTTTTTTGCACCTATTCTGGTATAATAACAAACTTTCCTGAGCATATTGATCCATTTTGCAATCAAAAGTGTGTGATAGTCATAAATTTAAGTCCATTACGGTCAAGAAATGGTTAAGACTGTTTCATCATGTAGAGAATCAGGATCTGAGTTTGCCAAGTCTACCTTGTCTGTGAAGATGAAAGAATGCAGTCATGGGCTAAATAGCATCTTTTGCTCGGTATGAATAGCTGCGTCACAGCTGAGGAAGCTTTGAGGAATCTTTGACCGACCCAGAGTGATGCTTCTACCCTGTTGAGAGAAAATGCAGATTTGTGTTTGGGTCTCTCAGACTTCCCATGCATGCACAGCTACCTTTGGTAGCCACCGAGGTTAACAGAGGTAGGACCATGGGAATATCTCGCTTCCTGGCCATTTGTCACACCAGTGTTTAGGGGGGAAGCACGGTTATGCTCTCTTTCCCCCACATCACCCATGGTTACAGTCTTATACACACCTATGCTGAGGTGTTTAATTCTTCTGAGTCTCTGTGTATGAAGAAATCATAGTCTTACATCCATTGACCAAGAGTCATATTCAAGTATCATAATTGATTCTGTCCTTAGGAATATTATACAATAAAAACTCTTGATCTTAACTCTTCAATTCTCTTAATAAAAATGGTCATAATGGCACAGATATTTTCCTGGAGAGATGGGGAGAATACATCTGCAGAAGTGCCTTTTCTGTACAGCTCTGGTTCCTTAAACTCTACCCAAAGCACCTGATCTGGGTCAATGGTGTGTCTGGGTTTGCAGAAGAGGCAATTAGTTCTACCACATAATTGCAACTTCTGTATAAATTGATCTATTTCTCGTTTTAAACCAGATAACGTAGGCAAGGACCCTCTTGGTTAAACCATTCCCTCCAGTACATGTTCTACTGTTTCCTATTTCCAAAACCAACACCCCCCCCCGTCCCCCACACCCCAAAGCAATCAAACTTTGACATGTTTGAAATTGCATCCATCTTTTGGACCCATACATTTTATTATACTTATAAATAGCAGAATCACAGATCTTTTATTACTTAACAGTGCATTTCAGAAAAAAAGAGAGAGAAAATATGTCATATGGAAGGATTATTCTTTCAGAAGGTGTAATAATGTCATCCCCAAAAGCACTGTTCCTTACAGTCAATAGCGATGACATTCTGAGACAGAGCGACCTTGTTGGTTTTGGCTCTTAATAAATAAATGCAAAAGGAAAGCAAAAGAGAAATATTGAGTCGTGAATGTAGTTCTTCCCTACGAAAGTTGGTTCATAAAGGGCAAACAAGAGAAAGGACAATCTTAATACATTAATCTGTGGACATCAGGTGCTTAAGCTCCCCTGGCTTTGTTCAGAAATCAAGGTTTTACATGTGTTCACATAACAGAAAAACTAATCCAGGGCAGGTATTGTTTTTCCTGAGAGAGAAAACTGAGAACAGTAGAGTGAAATCAGCAGATGCCTCAGTGGCAGAGAGAGACCTGCACTGGTGGGAAAGAGCGAGGAGGTGACTGTCAGTACCTGTACAAACATCACACCTGTTTGAAACAGAACGATGTGAGAATGGAGGCAGGCGTGGAGATGGCGTGTACCTGCACAGAAGACAATGGGGTAGCAGTCCCTGTGGCTTATCCTGAGAGATAATCGTGTCTGCTGCTCATAGATGCCCAAGGTCAGCCGTCACACTGAGAGTGAGACCACCACTGTATTTTTTGCCTCCTGCTTGAAGCGCTCATATACCCCTCTCTTTTTCCCAGAAGCCTTACCAAGTGTAAAATTTTCTCTTTTTGCAAACTCTGCATGCATTGCAGCCTCCAGGCAAACATGGAGGGCACGATCCTACGAGGTGTTAGGAGACTCAGCAGTCCTTGAAGTTGGAGCTTTATGAGTCAAGTGCGCGATGCTTCCAGCTTCAGCTCTTTCATGATGTTTTTGCCTTTGCCGATTCCTGCTTCCAGGAGGAAATCCTCCATTTAATGTAGAAGGATGCCTCTGGCTTTGCCCTGCTGCTAGAGTCTTCAAAAGCATCAGCATTATTTAACTCTAATTAAAAATGAAAATTCATCAATTATCAGTCATTCTTGCATTTTCTGTGTGCATATTTGCCTTGGTATAATCATCCTCCTACCTGTTCACTCATAGTTAAAAAACAGGGTGATTTTCGTAAAATAAAAGGACCCATTCACCCTTATTCAGTGCAGGCTCATTCATGCTGTTTAACTTCCAGTTCCAGGAGATAATTCCACCTTGCTCACTTCTCCTGCCACCCACATCTAATCTCAGGTTTGCAAGTTCCCCGAAGGATCCTGTTCTGTCACATTGCTGGGTCCTGCCCACCCCCACCTCCTGCCCACCTCCAGACACACCGATTTCCACGTGTAGCAGGACATACTCAGAGCATCAACCGTTCCTCTGTCGGTGGCTCACTAATACGGCATCTGGGCTATGACAAATCAGTCTCTTTCTGCAGACCCTGAGGTCATTAAAATAACAAAATCTATAATTTCAGGGTGCTTTTTACTCACACTGAAAAAGCCTAAGCTCTGGCAGCATTACTTGCATCCTCTCCTAACAGTGCAATTAAGGTACAACAGAGCTGGGCCACACGCAACAGGTTAGACTTTTTCCTTGTGTTCAGCTGATGGATGCAAGGGGTTTTTTTAGGATTTTATAAACTTTTTGGCTAACCCAGCTGAAAGACTCTAGCAGCAATTACACCCATGAAGTCATGATAGTCTTGCTATGTTAGCAAGGGGAGCGATTTTTACCAATCCACTAATAACAGTGTAGGGTGGACTAAATGACCCATATGTGTGGGAATATGTGGGAACACAACCGTGTGCTCGACTCAGAAGTGATATTTTTCTTATGTCTGTTTTTGTTTTTTTGAAAACGCCCACCAAATTGAAATCATAATTTCCTCATTCTGCAGGGTTTTGTTGCTTCACAATCCTTGCTTTATTTACGGCAAAGCATGTTCTGCTGACATCAGCGGGATTAATTATATGTTAATGCTTGGTAAAAATCTGTGTTTAGCAAAATCCTTTGAAAAATCTTGGGTGGTGAAAATAAATGTAGAATAGTCCTCATTATGCCTCACTGCTCCTACTGCTCCAGCAGCTGACTGCTGCAATAGTAGATTTGTCAAATTGCACCTGAGCATGTATGAAATCCACTTCTGACTAACAAAACTGTGAAAGAAAAATGCTTCTTATTTGTTGGGAAGTGCCTGTGTGCTGTTTCACATTGTGAAAATGACTGTCAGTTTCCAAAGAAAGGTGCAGCTTTGTAATTAACTTCACATTGGTAGAAACATATTTTTACTTGACAGTTTTGTTACACTCAATTTTTTAACAATCCAGTCTTTTCTGGTTTTGAATATTTCCAATCGATATTATCTTATTATTTTATTTTAAAGAGTCCTCAGTTTTGATGGTTTTCAATGTCTAACTTGGCTAATCAATCAGAACTAAACACTGACAAGAAAGAAAATCCAGCAGAAATGAGATCAAATCCTCAAAAAATAACAACAGAAAAGAGAAGATCCAGAAAGGAAATAAAATTTCAAAAGATGCTATAACAGCAGCTGAGTTCTAATAAGAAGCAGTCCTTGCAAATATTTCAAAATATTCAGAATGAAATCTGGGCCAAAATCAGGAATATCTACTGCTGAAGTGGGAGAAAAGATGTGCTGGACCAAAGGCAACAGCTGACTCATGAATTTTTATGCCTTGTTTAAACCACTGAAGCTGCTGGCCAGTGTGGTAGCCAAAATTACTTGCCTGTAGTAGAAGTAATATGTGTATCAAGGCGATAGGGGCTTTGGCAATCACCAAAGAATGCTTTATAGCCATGTCTGCCAGCTGGCAGAGCCAATCAGACCAGATAGCGTGTGCTGGGTGATGATCCTGAGCTGGAGATGGTGTTGACAGTACTGGGTTGCCAGACAAATCTCTTGGCACAGCAGAGGGAGACAGAGATGTAGCAGATGCTTGCAGTAGTTGCATAAACTCGTGGAGGCGGTGATGGTGAAACTGGAATTGAGGTGCTAGGAGGAGTGAGATACTGCAAAAATCATCTTCTTGTTTCAAGAAAGGGCCCCTAAGTGGACCTCCAGGGAAGAGCTCTTGACTGGTCACCTGAGAGGAGCAAGATGCTGTCCTGCATAATCAAATACAGGGTTGGTAGAAAGACCAGGTTGAAAAACCCTTTTGCCATCAATAGCTCACCATTTACTGCCTGGATATCGCTCTGAGATGGATTTTCTGAGGCATTCAGCCTTCAAGAAATTACATTGACCATCATGCTTCTGCTTGGGCCTTCACCCTCAACCCTTCCCTTTCCTGCGATGTGCTGCACAAGCAGCGTACATGCACAACTCAGGGCCTCGTGACAGCTTTGTGCTATCAATTTCCCTCCAAACTGATCTGAAAACCTGAGCTGTGAATAAAGAAAGAGACAATACCTAAAAAAAATTCGTAGAAGTACCAGATAGTAGCAGAAAGTGTGGGCTGGCATTAAGAAATGGTCAATGCTAGTTGTTCTGGGCCTTCCAGAGCCATTTTTTTCCGGGTTGTGTTCAAGGTTTTCAGCCTGCGTTATGAAACCTACTGTGCAGTCGTGTGGATCAAGACAAGCTAAGCACTCATCCTGCCTGGGGTTCTCAGACCAATCTGACATTTTCCAGACAGACACAGCTGTGCCAGAGCGGTTAGAAAACTGGAACAGTTATTTCACTTTCTTCTGGGTGAAATTAAAATAATTACCTTTCTTTTTTTTTTTTTTTTTGAATTGAACTTTAAAAAATCATGCGAGTTAATCAAAACTGCTCTTGTTCAAGTATTGATGGAGCTGTTGTGCCTGCTATGGATGGGAATTCTTTCCCAGGGATGCTCAACAAACCCAAGACCTATCTCTGTGATGTGGTGTGTTAGTCTATGTTTTGTTTATTCATTGTCTTTCACTGGATGATTTAACACAAGATACTGTGCATAGTAAAATGTCCATGAGCTTAAAAAATTTCCAGACAAGTGATAAAAACCTATTCTATTGAAATGTATGAAATAAAAATAAGTAACCTTCGGTTTAGGAATGAGCTTGAGTTGCAAATGCTTAGACGCTGGAAGGGTGTACCAGGGAAATATAGTAATACATTAAAACCTGTTGCACTTTCCTTGAGCAGCCTCATCTGTATGGATTGCAGCATTTGCGTTAGTTAAGAGTAATATGCTTATATTTCATCTCTCTAAAAAAGTGCCCCAAGGGGGTTGCGGTTGTATCCAGACCTTACTGTTATGGCTTGTACTGTCCTTCATGGTACAGAAGTGATAGGACTTAGGTTGAGTGAGCATAAGGAGATTTTCTTGTTGAAGTTGCAGGACACAAGCTGCATCCTATGAGTGTTTCTGTTTTTTTATGACCTTGACTGAACGTTAAGTGCACCTGTCTCTGATCAGGGCCACTATTCAGGGTTTTCATTAAATTCTGGGATATGGAAGAGAATAATTAATAGGTTCACAGAATAACTCAGTCTAGAAGGGAGCTCTGCAGGTCTCCAGTTCAACCTTCTGCTCAGAGCAGGTTTAACTTCAAAGTTAGGCCAGCTTGCTCAAGGATTACTTGCTTTCAAGTTTTGAATATCTCCAAGGACCGAGATTTCACGACCTCTCTGGGCACTTGTCCTGGAGCTTAATCACTTGGAATTTATTTTCTGCTTATGAAGTCAAAAATTCTCCTGCTGCAACTTGTGTCTGTTGCTTCTTTCTCTTATACCGTCTACTTATGAGAAGAGTTGGACACCCTTTCTGTAGTGGAAGAAAGCACCAAGAGCCCTTTTAAACCTTCTTTAGGCTAAAATCCCCAACCAGTTCACTCTCCCAGCAGTGGTTTTGGTAGGCATCTTGTTAAAAGACAAACTAACCCCATATAGGGTGCACCAGCCCAATCCTGCTCACAGGCAACGTTGAGGATGACTATGCCTGAAGGGCACAGCACGGGACAAAGGTGACGAAATATTAGATTTGCAGGGGCAAACAGGGATGCTATGGTCTAGCTGTCTGTGGCTGGATCTGGCAACACAATTCAGCATTGAAAACCGAAAGGGACGAAGGTAGATAAGCAGCGAAGGCTGCTCTGTCTGTTTTTTACAAACTGGGTTAGGGGGAAGGTGCCCTCAGCACTGAGTTGAATTGGCTGTAAGGTGTTTGTGATCATTCTCAGTCTCTCTTGGTACTGCTAAAAGCTGTAGAGATGGAAACACTGGTGTATAGCAATCTTGTGTGACATTAAACTGTTGATTATAGCACATAGAACTGGATAGGTTGGGTTTTTTTTTTAGCAAGAACTTTGTTAACGAAAAATGTCCGTAAATTGACACCGATACCAAAATTTAGTAAGTAATGTGCAGAAATGTACTCAGCTTGGCAAAACGTCGATGTTTCTCTTAAGTGAGATGTGACTTTTGCTAGGAATAAAGAAAGGAAAGCTTTCATGGGGGCTCAAGTCCATGCTCAGGACCAGGTAGTGTTACAAGGAGTGTGAGGTCTCTGAATTTTTTGTGCCTGGATCACCGAACCGGAATATCTGCAGGTGCAGATCTCTCTTTTTCTTCATGAAACAATGCGAAAAGCCTCTCTTTTCTCTGCCGCAAAATCAATCCACATAGTGAAGGATCAATAGTTTATGCAAAAGAGAATTAGTCTTCCCTGCTTGGCTCTGATATTATGCAGTCCCAGGCTTCCAGTTTGTGTCCAGGATCCTTGTATTCACAGGATGCAAGTGAATAAATTCCAGCAACCAATCAACAACATCCTCTTGTTATTTGCCATTTTATTTCAGTTGTTTTTGACATTTATTTTACAAAACATTTTTTTTTATCAGTGTCTGCTTTGTTCCCTCAAAATTGGATGAAGCTGCTCATATACAAATGACAGAACAGCTACAGATTTTTCAGCAAATAAATAAGAGCTTAGAAAATTTTTCTTGTGTTATGGAACTGCATTAAACTAAGGCTTTATCAACAATGAATGAAAGTTTCACAGTCACATTTCTTTTTCTGAGATTTAATTCACCTCTAGATAAGTAGGATATTTCAGCTGGCAGTGCTAAAGATCTGGAATCTTTCCTTATCACTTAAATTCACTTGTTTATGCACAGAAATAGGAAACAGGAAAGGTATGCTGCTATATATTAGGTCTAGTTGCTGCCTTCAACAAAATCCCAGTTCCAAGAATGACACGAAGCACTGTTACATTACACTGTTACATTACATTGGGTTTATGTTTCCCTATACCTCCTGTTACTCCTTGGCTTTTCTGATTTCTGTGAACTGTGGAGAGAACTATATTGCATTTAGGGGTCTTGCATTTCTGGAATGCGTTTTCCTTCTTAGTGTGAAAGAAATTACGAGTTCTAAAAATTCTTATGTAAACCACGTCTGATATTTACGTGTCTTGATTTGATGATCTGGAGGTGACACTTTGATGGGCTGGGCTGTACTGGGAAGCAGGACACCCTGATTAAATGAAGTCTTGCATTATGGAAGTCCACTGTGGATAGTTTTCCAGGGCAGCTCCTGTTCATATTTGTCACACTGCTTTTAAAAATGACCTTTCCACCAGAAAACACGTATTTTCTAGTGCTTATAAAATGTGGGGCATTGAGGTGTATCCTTCAGTACTTTGAATCAAAACTGACAGACAGCTGAGTGCGTGTTACCATCCCCTACATCTGGGGTCTCATTTTTCACAAAAGATTCAGAAGTGTTGAAGAAGCTGATGATGTTCAAAGCTGTTTAAAGAAAACATTTTCACTCTTTTTCCTGAAACTGGGTCACATATAAGAATTCAGCTGCTGCTAATTAATTTTTCTGTTAGTCTGCTGTCACATCTAGCTTATCATATGATGGACCTTAACTGTCAGTGCACATCCTACTTTGCCCTCCACTGTGGATCTCAGCAGCTTTGTCCCCAAGGTCAGGCATCTTTATTAGCAGCTTTCCTTTACTGTATGTACAGTGAGCTGCCTCATCTGCTCTGATGTTATCAGAGCAGATAAACCTGATGGCAGTGCCTGCCTCAGAGGTGACCTGGCATAAGAAGCAAGGCATCATTCAGCCATGCAAGTGATAATTTTGCTTAGATGGTTAGAAAAGCACACAAATCCAAACCAAAAAAAAAACCACCCACGACCAAAAAAATCACCCTGAACCGGTGGGCTTTGCTGGAGCTTATGTGCTGCCCTGGAGTACTTGCTGTAGAAATTGTGTGCTCCTTGCTGTCTGTCTAGGGGTGGAGGGATGTATAGACATGTGTCTTCACCGGTAACATCTAAATGCCCTTTTCATATAGCTGCTATCTGCTTCGCTACAGCTCAAATCTGGCAGCATGATGAGGGACCCAGTACAAAGAAGATGATTTCCGACCATTTTTTGCTTTCACATAAGATTTAACGCGATCATACACGCACATCTTGGTTGCTATTAGAGAAGCCCTACACCACCTCCTGCCCAGACTGCAAGTTTGGGTTATGACTCTGCCTTTTTCTGAACATGGACAGTGCAATGGTAACGCTCACTGATATCAGCTGTGTCAGACCCTCGCCAGCACGACACCTAACCTCAGCCCTGGTAGGGCAGAGAAAGTTCTCACCTGATTTATGGAAAGACTCTCTGAGATTTACTGGAATGTGTTATAACAATTTCGCTGTACTTCACAGTGCAAAATGAAGATAGGGATATATTTTGCTGTAAATCTTAAAGGAGCTCGGAGAATAGCACAGTCTTTGATTTGTTAGTTACTGCCATGCTGGTAAAGTGCTTTTTTGTAATGGTAATTGCAGTAGAGTAATTGCAGCGCATCTGTAGTGGAGAAATTACCCTTTATTTGTTTGAATAACAAAGACTTTGGGCCATGTATTAGATCACCTATTGAGGTCTTTTCCAGCTTATATTTCTAAGCTTCTGTGACTCTATTGCGATGACAAAAGCTAAGGACAAAGATTTGTCTCCTCAGAGCCTACAGTAATTGCAAAGCAATTGCTGAATATGATCCTTATAGATGAATTTTACAGCTTTGGGACAATGGGCTGCTCAATTCAACAACTTTTTTCTTTCACTTGGTGCTATTCCTTACTCTTGATAAAGTGCTCTCTTGGTGGTGCGTGTTATCATCTTTCATAAGCAACAATCGGAGGAGCATTAAGTACATAATAGAGAAGGCCTGATCTTGTTCCCAGAGTGGTGTGGATAAACTTTACGGTTGACTTATGTGTGAGCAGGATTTGGCTCCAGGGACAAGCTGCCTCTGAGCAGAGACCAGCAAGCACTTACTTCATGGCTCAGACTGGCACCGCAGAGTGTTATTCGTCTGCACATGGGGCAGAGTGTGTGTGCTGATCCCACCCATGGGATGGCAGCCACCCACGCTGCAGAGCGTGGAGCAGAGGATCGACGGAGTACCAGTGTCAACCTGATAATATTGAAATAGTATTTTCTTATTCTAGGCCTGTCCATTTCTTCCTTTCTTCCTCAGACAGCTCACCAGTTACAGGCAGTTCTGTGAGGTGCAGCCCCTCAACGTGGAATCAGGGCTCCAGCTCCTCCTGTTAACTAACTGCAGAAAGTGTCAAGTTGGTTCCTTTCATTTATCAGCCCCATATCTGCTGTGACCAGGTTTTCTGTGTTTCCACTCTAGCTGTGGGACATTGTCAGAAACATTCTTGACGTAGTTCCTGTGAACCTGTAAGTACCCTTATAGCTGGGAGGTACCGGCCAGAATTAACTTGTGTATGCATTTCCAAAGATCAATTTCATTTCAAAATAACTTCGCCACAGAGATGTTTCCACCTACTTGGCATTCCCTTCTGTGTGTTGCCATGAAACAGTCCTCCCCTTCCAACTACAAAGTGAACATAGGTTTTGTTAATTGTCTTATGTTGGGTTCCTCGCTTGATTCCTGAAAAGCGGGACTAAACCTAAATTTTAGACTAATGGTGAAACAGTTCTTCTGGAAGTAAATATCTCTCTTTGTTGTGTACCCAGTGTCTTGCAGGAGCTGCCTTTGAAGGCTTCTAGAGGGAAATCCTGTCTGACATCCTTCGATACCAGCTGCTTGGGCAGGTGCAATCTCTCACTTGAGATCCTGCAGAAAGGTTGGCTTGCCGGGTACCAGCGAGCCATTAATCTTGTATGCACGTATTTCAGGGTAGGAAAATTTGCTCTCCACTTCTTTATTTTCATTAAGAACAGCAGGATCTAAACCCTCAATCTAGACAGCAAGCCTTTAGATACCCAAATGAGATCAGAGGAATCCACATCTCCTGAACTCCAAGCTCATCTATTGAGGGAAAATTGAGGCAGACTTTTACTGACAGGCAAATCCATAACCAACCTGTAGTAAGAAGCATTTTTAATACCTTCCTTCCTTTTCTATCAAGGTTTTGTAAGGCTTATGCAAAATGATATCTGTTCACAGTTTAGTGAACTCAAGTAGAATTGCAGAAGTCTCCTGCAACCATTTTTTTTCTGAACTGTCCCAGCTCATATGAAAAATAATTGTCATTAAATAAAGAGCTGAATAAGAAAGGGATGGCCACATGTTACAGATCCTTTCGTGTGTAAGACACTTCATGGTTTTCTTTGTGCATATTGATGTTTTCACTAACTTCAGGGGTGCTCAGGCAAAGTATTGACGCTGGGAGGAGCACATCTGTCATCTCTACTTAGTGAAGTTTGGGGAAGTAAAGGCCCATGGATCATGAGGCCATGGACTAATGAAATAATGTCCTATGAAATGCTACTATGGAAAATCACACTTTCTTTCCCTGTTCAATCTCTCTCTCTCTTTTGCAGACACACACAAAGTCAGTTCCACATTGTATACAAGGTATATATATTGTGAAGCTTCCTGCAGTGCAGTTTGGAAGCTATGCTCTCTTTATTTTAAATAAAAAAACCAGCAATGTATAGCATAGATTTGTTACATCTCTGTCTTCTTTTCCAGTCAAAACTAAATGCTTTTGCGCTGAAAAAAATTTTGCCCTCCTTAACAATCGGCAAAATTTGTTCTGTACTAAGATATTTTGGAACAGGCTGTAATACATTGGGCGATGTCATCTAAAAATGAAAAAACTGATCCAATTCTTTTGCAGGTCACGTGTGGCTGTGATGCTCCAGGCTGCTCAAACACTGGGCTTGCTTTCCTGTATCTTCCTTTGACTTTCATTCCCTGCAAATCTTCAGGGGACCATTACTGCTGAAATAAAAAGTGAGTTGGAAGTTCATTGACGTTTACCTTTAAAAATAGCATGTGTGATGAAGTAACAAGACTGCATTGTTTTTCAGCCTAATCTCTTATTTGTCATAGTCATCAGCTTCTGTACCTGGAGGAAGAGAAGGCAGGTGTGTTAACCAGATGGACAGATGGAACAAAATGTCCCTGAATTGTGCAGGCGTGGAAACAGAAAGGCTTAGGACAAAAGGCATTTTGGATGGAAGGTGACCCAGTCAGTCAGTTGCAGGCAAATTATTATTAAAATTGAAAGAGACTTCTGCTAAACAAGTCATAAGACGCAGGGAATGCTGCTGAATGCGTGTTACTGTTGTGCTGGAAAAAGGGGGGACACAGGCAGGTGTAAAACTAGAAGCTTAATACATGGGAAACGGATTGGAGGGCTTCCTCAGAGGAATATGATGCTATTTATTTATTCCAGCCAGCCACCTTGGCTTAACTAGGAAATTACTTTTAGTCATTTAAGACCTGTGGGGAACACCCGTCAGTTCAGAAGAGCTCTATCTGGGAATATCAAGGATATCTCCGTTCTCCTTTAAACTCTAACCTCTTTGGAGACACTTCTTCCACCTTCCCCTCCTTGATTCCATCATCCCCTATCCATACCCTGTTTCCCAGCTTCGTTTTCTGACCCACGATGTGGATATTTTTCAGTTCTTTTTTTACCAATAACAGATAAACTGCCCAGCTCAAGTCATGCAAGAATTTATAGTATCTATTATCACTACTGTGTGCAGGACTTTATAGTAAATCTGTTACTACTGCTATATAATGATTATAGTGATATCCTGAAAATAACAATAGTGACATTACCATCTTGGCTAGACAGCAGCATGGAACATGGCATTCTGGCACTCAAATTGTTGTTTCTGGGAGGCCATGGAGCCCTTACAATTGGCTGTTTTTCACTAGAATTGTAATATCTAATTTTTACAGACATAATCCTCAAAAAATCACATAAACTATAAAATTAACCTCAAATCTTTCAATGCTAAGCACAAAAAATTGAGTGGGCTTTTTTTTTTGCCCCTCATTAAAATGAAAAAACAAGTAAACATCAATGACTTGGTATTGGCCCAAAAAAGAATAAAAGAAAATGTGTTTGTTTTGGTCTTTTTGCAAAGTGACCAGCTGCCCAGTCTGGCCTAATTAAACAGATATGGACAGAAAAAAGCATGCTAAATATCCTGAATTTTCAATTCAAACACATGGATGCAGTGACTGAGGAGAAGCAGAAGGCACCCGTGACTGGACTGTAATGAACTATGAATTCAAAGGAAACTGTCCTACAACTTGAAATTCAGAGCAAAAGTGGCAGGAAATACAAACTAGAGGCTTGGCACGTATATGTTGATTTCATCTTCAGTCAATCATCTGATTCATTTGCACTTAAAAAGCAATTTATATTCATACAACTGGATGGGGTTTTTTTTTTGCTTTGTGTTTTTTTTTAGTGTTTTTTTTTTGTAGCTGCATTTCTTGATGCAAATTTATTAACCAAATGAAAGACGTTTTTCTATATCTGTACAGAACATTTACAATGAGCAGGTTTATAACATAGCATGGGAAAAAACATTGATTAAGGTATGTACATTATTTGTGTGTGCCATTAAACAAAAAACAATATTTCTTCCTCTTTAGGAAAGTGCAACAAGTGATCATCAGTAGTAACTACTATTGATATTTTTTACTTACTTCATCCCATTTAATAACCCTTAACTTTTTCAATACAACTTTCATGTTCAGAGACATTAACAAAATGGGACCACATAACTATCTTGTAGTCATTTACCTGTAAAGTAAGTGATCTACGTTTTTGTGATGGTTTTTGAAGGCTGCAACACGAGGTATCATAAAACTCAAGGATACCTACCTAGAGCAGGTATCTTATTATCCCATACTTATTCTTCTTCCTGGAGGTTTCCATCCCCTCAGTGGTGTTCAATGTCAATATAAACTTTATGGGTCTCTGCTCTAATTATGGGGGATGGGAGGCAGGATGGCAGAAGCAGCTTTGGTGGCAGGGAGAAAATGGTAATTGCTTTTTCGCTTAGAAAGAAAGTCAGTCAATTATACTTCTAAGGCAAGATTAAAAATCCTGTTTTGTAATACTCTGTTTCCATCCTGACCCAGTCTTCATGTGGATCTGCAAGCTGGCACTGATGACCATCGTGACTGTTCACATTCATCTGTTATGGTCTTCAGATCACCAGTTTCTCAAAAATATTAAGAAAGTTAGCTTCCATGTATTTTAGGGGTAGGTAGACTTCTACATTGTGGACCTTTCAAGCCAGGCTTTTCCTGACACGGCCTATTTCTCGTTTGGTTCACTTAACAAGTTGAGCATATCATTGTCATATTGTCTGATCTTCTTCTTCCCCTGGGACAGGGAGTCAGTCATTAGGTGGAAGCTGGTTACCTCAGCAGATCAGAAAGGACAAAATTTACTTTCTCTTTAGGTAAAATCACCTTCTACAACCCAAACTCTCCTCCAGCCAATTCCACTGTGTATAAAAAATGGCATGGGCCCAATTTTTGGAAGAGTCAATATCAATGAAGATATAGTTATTAACAGGGACCATCCTCTGTCAGCTGAAATAGCTGAGCACCTTTGGGACAAAGTCTCTGAATCTCAAAAGAAGACTTTCATGCTTTAATTTAGACTTGTCCAGATAAAGAGCTCATTTGGGATCACCTTGTCTGTTTGAGCAAGGATTTCCAACATAATTAACATTATAACAAAAAAAAAAATAGTCTATGCAGAGCCACCTGGGATGAAGGAAAAGAAAACAGTGGAGGGCTCCAGTAAACTTTTAAAGTCCCTTGTTATTTGTACGTATCTTTTCAAATTTTCCCAGCCCTTGAAGCACTGATCTAATAGATCCCAATAAATTAATTAACACTGAGATGGATGTCACACTCCCCTGAGAGTACCCTACCAGGTCTGGAGAGCAGAGAACAGGCAGAGGAGGCTGAAGGACGTTGAGAGCGACAGAGGAACTTTGGTATGGGTACATACACGAGGTTTCATGTACAAGGGCTGCCCAGCTCCCAGTAAGGAAAGTGGTGAAAAGGGCACTCTGTCTCGATACAAAGCAGAGAGAGAGAGCAAGAAACATACCTTGATCCTGCAGCTCCTGGGAGTGTTTGTAAGTTTTGCAAATCCTTTTTTACAGGGACCTGGAGTGCTCCCACATTGCATTTATCACACCCGAGAGAGAGAGATTTATCCCTAAGAGTAACTGGGACCGGGAAAACCAGCAGAACCTTGTGGGAAAGGGAGAAGGTGACCTTGTTTGCCCTGTCAAGTGTCACAGCAATGGGATCTCCCTGTCCCAGGGTGAGAAAATACAACAAAACCAACCACCTTAGGAGGGTTCAGAGGGACTTAGAAGTGATCTGTGCGTGTTAAGGTATAGGGAAATATCCTGCTTTCATAAATTCATTAATAAGTGATTAACCCTCATTCCTTCATTCCTCATACACTGTTTTCTGTTCCAAATACATCTTCCCACCTCCCTTCAATCTGGCATTCTTATCGGTGGGGAGGGGGGAGGTAGTTCCTGAGCTGGAAGTTGTCAGATTTATGTTCTTGTCTTTGATCCTCTGAGCTTGTCACTCCCTGCTAGACAGTGCTGTTAGTACTGAATTTCTTCAAAGGCAGCAGCAGCCTCTGTCTGACAAAGAGAAAAAACATTAAGGGCAGGCACTGGGAAACCCAGATGCTGGGAAAAATATCCCAACTCCTCAATGACAGTGGAGAAGTCCTATACATCCTTGGAGAGGGAAGAGGGAAGACATTTGAATTACAACATGGGGGAGAAGCTGGATTTGCTTTGATTGGGAAAGCATTTACTCTTACATCTCTACTAGCAAACTAGCCAGTGCCAGGAGCTGGCGTGGAGCCTTGAGGCCAGCTGGCACAACCAGGCTGTCCCGTGCCATTCGCTTTTCTCCAAAATCCAGCACTTGATGGGAAAGGTCCCTGGTCTGAACTGGTTTCCAGACCATGCTGGGGAACCAGCCATTTGGGAGGCTGCTGGTTGGTCTGGGCCAAAACCAGATAAGGACTTTTTTATCTTTTTAACAACATGGATGTTGAATGCCTGCACCTGTGCCCTGGTGCTGTTAAATTTACTGTTACAGAAATAGACAGTGGCAAACGAAGAAAGAAGATCAGACTCCATCGGGGATCCAATCTCATGACATTCCAGGGGTGATGGAGCAAAACCTCAAATATGTTTATTTTCTCTGAAGCCAGAGAGAGACAGTATTTAATATAAAGTGCTCAGCACCCCAATAAAGATCTCTTCCTTCAGTAGTAGCAATACTAAAAAGAAAATACAAAGCAAAGCTCACAGTCCTCTGTGGTTCACAGAACTAGCTAAGCACTGCAATCCAGGCTGCCCATTTTCCTGGACGACCTACCTGTCATTTCAACCTGGGAACACAGAAAGTGCTAGGAAATCATGCTGGAGTGTCTTGGTGTCCCGTGAAGCTCTAAGGCAGTGAAAGGAGGACACCAAAAGCCCCTTCTCACCAGGGTTATATGTATTTGATAGACTACATTGTTATCAACAGGCAGGAGAAAATGCTGCTTGTGCTTTCATTGACATTACAGTGTTTTTTATGATTGATGTCAAATGGATATTTAGGTCCTTAGATTTCTATGAATTCTATTCACACTGTTTTATCTCCACCAGAAAAACCCCAATAAAACAAACCATTTAAAATACCAGTAGAGCATACTGCTTAATAACAGCTTACCTTCTGCGATGACAAAACAAGAGAAGAGCAACGGATGTCATTTGCCTTCAATTTAGCAAGGCCTTCAGCACAATCTCCCATGGTAAACTTTTGGTCAAACATAGGAGATGAAGACTGCATGAAAAGATGATAATGCATCTGAAAAATTGTCTGGACCACTGGGCTCGGAGTGTGATGTTCAGCGATACAAAGACCAAATGACAGTTGGCTTTAGTGGCAACCCTGAAGGTAAATTACTGGGGTAAATACTGCTTAATTTCTTTATTAATAATCTGGATGCATCATCCACTCTCAGTGGCAGGGCAGTGCACTCTCAGCAAGTTCATGGACAGTATCATATTGGTGGGCTGGTTGTTTATGAAAAGTATGGTTGCTATATTGAGGAACATAGACAGGTTAGATAAAGGGGATAACAGGAGGTTTGAGAGAGGGATGTATGAAGAGGAAACATTGCCTTTATAATTTGGTAACCGACGGTCTGAGGCCAGTCCATGCCACATTACAGTGTGAAACAAAAGCCATCTTTAAAACATCAAATTTGAAGTGAAAACTATGACTGTTCAGACCGATTGAGTAAAATAAGAGAACAAATTTCATGGTTCCCAGAATGGAATAGGCATCTCCAGGGTTACAGGAGATCTCCTTTTTGTTTGTAGCACTACTGTTTAGATCCAATGCTTGCAGATATTGCATATTTTTAGCAACAGAGTGACGGGCTTTGAGGGTGATACTGTTTTCATGAAGAAAAATGCCATGGTCAGTTTGTTGTTCTTCATAGTTGCCTGACATCTCCAACGAAAATAATCAGATATTTGTGGAGGTATTGGTGATTCCTGGAATAGCGTTTTTCATGTGAACAGTACTAGGAATTTTCTAGCCTCACAATCATATTTTGATACCCTCCTTGGTCAAGATGCAAAACCTGTTTAATTTAATGGATATTCTTCACTGTCCTCGTTAGGATTTAAACCAGGCAGCTGTTTCAAACACTGAATGAGGGGATATAGATAACTATGTGATCCTGTGCATATGATGATTGATTGAAATGGATACTTTGCAAATCATACAGTTGTTACTGGGAACTATTTGGTGGGTTTTTAAACTGCGTAAGTATGTTAGATGAAAAGGCAGAGCTTCCTGTGAATGGTTCATTAATTGGAAAGGCATCTAAAATCATTAATGATCGCAGGTAGCCCAACTGAATTTGGTCTTTCTTTGCATTTTAGAGATTAACTACTGCCAAGGAGGAATATTAAATTAACTGAACGCAGACTCATATTGATGAGATTCATCTCACCTTACTTAGGAATGGGATTTCATCCTTCGGATATTGTATGTCTGCAATGTAGATGTCTCTATCTGAAACAGTCATCTTGGACACTGTTTATGCACAATGGAAGGTGATAGGCAGTTTTATATATTTTAGCTGCCTTTGTTAGAGTGAAAGGAAAAGGACTGGAGATGGTTATACTACCGATTGCGTTCAAAGTGAACCTCCATTAAGTATAGAGCCTGGACAATCAGATCAAATACGGATATTTACTTTGTAGATGTCAGCATGTGGGCAAAGGAATCAAAACTAATATCTGTTAGATGGTCAGAAGGAACAGGCACAATCAGCAGGAGATCCATTCAAGGAGTGAGGATCTCATTTACACAGGAGTCAACTGTTCTGAATTACTCGTGAAAGGGGACACTTCATTCTTCTCATTGACATGGTGAACACCTCCCATTCTTCCTTCACTCATGTGGTAGGGTAACAAGGAGTCAATCTGTACACTAATGGATCTAGGCCTATTTATCACACATAAACCTAAATACATCCAATATTAGGCAGGTGACCTTGGATGCAAAGTTTTGCTGTTCAGGCCACTGCAGTCTCCTATTCCTTTGTGTCCTTGCACAGTTAATGGTGTGTCTCCACTTGCCAAGGGAAGAAAGATGGTTGTGACTTTTCTCTGTGTGGCGTATCTTTTCATGGTAGGCATTCCTCCCACTGATCTTCTCATGCCTCCACAGGAGTACACCTCTGCTGTCGTCTGCTCTAATGGAGGGAGGATGAATGATAACCGCATTCCCATCAGGTGTCTTAGTGTCTTCATGGTGTTCTTGAACCTGCTTTGTTCCTGAAACGTCCTATTTTCTGTAGAATTAGTAACTGCTGATGCAACATCTGCTAAAGCATGTGCTTGTGGGAAGGTGACCTTTGCAGTTCTTTTCTTAAATTCAGGTGGCGAATGCCCAAAAATCTGTAGATGTGCATGAATGACTGTAGTCACTCGTAGCTGGAGTAGGGACTGACCTCTTCCTCTGAGTCCAAAAAGCTTAAGAAAACAGGTCAGTATTGCAGCACTGCAAAATTAAATCTTTATTAAGCTCTGTATGCAGAGATACTTTAGACTTGAGCAGATCTTTATGTGTGTTTGGATTGGGCTGTGTCATAATTATCCCCTCTATGGCAAGTATTATTGCTTGGTGACATTCAGTCTCAGACCACAAACCATGCACCACTCTATAACAACAAATATCCACAAGCAGTTACATACTTCTAGTGAAAAAAAGCCCATAGACAACTATACAAAATAATTTGTTGTATGGCTCAGGAAGCCACCGACTGGCAAATCACAGAAAAAAGTGGCATTTTCTTCACTTTTTGGATTTTAGGTGAGCTAGAGCTTTGAGCAAAACTGGCTGCTGCGAAAGACAACGTGGAACAGCGTAAAAATCAAAAATAGGAAAAACATGTCCTGAATTTTTATTTTTTTTCAGTGTAGTTCAATTAAATAAATTATCGAGACACGTGTAGGTTTTCCTTCTGTTGTGCCCAAGCAGGAGTGGTGAGATGGGCAGTCATCTCACTAACCAGATAGTTACCCTTTTCTGCACTAAAAATAAAATGATTGTTACCCTGTGCCTCATGTTATCATGCTTGCAAGAGGAAACAGCTTTGGAGCTGTTTGTGCTCAGCCTGCATCAGGGTGATGCATATCGGTACCCCAAGGTTACTCATCAATTACCAGGCAAAACAAACAAGGCTCAAGGGATTTGTTTTCGCCATATCCATTTGCAAAATTGCTGTGCTTAAGGGGTGTGAATAGGAAGCTGGCAAGCTTCTGCTTGCAATAGTTAAGTTTAGCATTTAAATTTGGGATTTAATTTGATCAAAGGTGTTAGTGTTGAAGAAGAAGGAAGCGTGATGGGTGCAATACAATGGCTTGCCATATTAGGTCTGTATTTTCTCCAGATCCACCTGGTTGTTAACTGTAAATTGTTTTTGAGACACATTAGTAAATGGATAAATGAGCTACAAGTTTTAAAACTGAATTGTTGCAGAGCTGTTTCGTCCACAGTGAAGGGGTAAGGATGATGCTATTACACTGCAGTGCTATTACACTGTATTTTACGTTCCCTGTGAGATCTAACAAAGGATCAGTGGAAATAAGGGTCTCAGTCACCATTAAATATGATGAGAGATTTTACTAGTGTCATATAAAAGTAATGCTACTGATTTTTACAAGGAGTAGACTCATTTGCTGTAAAGCCAAATCATGTTCAAAGAAATATATTGATAATGACATGTAATTAACTGACAATTGCTGAGCAGTACATTCAGGTTCAATATCAATTAATTCAACAGATAGACATCAATAATACAGTTGGGGTAATACTAGGAGCACTGGTCCCCTCTTGCACCCAGCTCCCACGGTAGAGGTGGGTGCTCCAGATGACTGTGTGCTTGTACCACACGTGCTGGGGTGAAACGCCCTGCAAGGTCACACACAGCACAGGGGTCCCTGCGCGCCACCCCTGGCTGTCCCTTGCTGGCCAGGTACTGTGTCCCCATGGTGTCCCAGGAGAGGACACTCGCCCCAGCCTGGGCAGGGTGGAGTTGGCACAGAGCGACATCTGGCAGTACCAAACCAGGCTCACTCTGTTGCTCTTCTCACTGCAAGGTCACTCTTTCCCCACTACACATTTCTAGGTTACTTCTACACTTCTTTTCAAGCTGAATCCTTCCATGTTGCCAGAGTCTCTTTGCTCTTTGGGGACTATGTGTTCTCCAGTTCTCCAACACCCCGTTGGAGGCTGAAGGATCCCTTGTCCTGCACTAGGCACGGGAGTGGGTGCTCTCCTGGATGGGCTGCAGTGGAGCGGATGACAGCATGTGATGGGATTAAATGCATCACGGTGGCAGTTGCTATGTGAGGGCATTTCCAGCTTTACAGGGTGAGAGGAGGAGGAAAGCATACATCACATCCATACATCAAGATCATCACATCAGTCAGAACTGAGCTTTTTCCCTGCAGACCTTCTGTTTGCTTATTTATGCAAAAAAGCAGAATGGGTTGGTATATCCAGACACCTCTAGAGGCCTCACAACAATTGCATGCTAAACAAATATGTTAAACTATAAAGTTCTCACAAATGCTCTAAAATGACCTCTTTTCTGAGTGCAGGCTTTATCTTGCCTCAGATAGCAGCAAAGTGCATCTGTGCCTAAATGTGCCTTTCACTGTCAACCAAACTGCTGCCTCTGCTGCAGCCGCATGGAGCGTGTTGCCAGTGGAGCTGTCATGGAAGCTAGAAATACTCAAGATTTATAACAAGTTATCTGAAGAGTTTATAATAAATGGGGGTAATCACATCCGAACACAGCAATTCATTCCTGTAGTAACTCCGCTGGATTACACCTGGGATAAATTTGGAGCATTATTTATTGTGTAAGTCTTAGCAGCCCAGCACAGTAACTAAGATAGCGTGTCTGGGGATCCAGATGAAAAAGATCCATGTGGCTTTTTTTCCCCCCTGACTGTTTCTCATACTGTTCACAGATGGATGTGTCTGCTAAAAGTTAACCATGAAGCCGATGACTTTGTTTTTACTGAGCTGAACAAGTCAAACAACTTGTTTTCCCTTCTCAGAAGGTTTATTTTCGCCTATCTGAAGACGGAGAATTAAACCCTGCAACAGTTCCCAGCATTGATAACCAAAATCACAAAGGAGACCATCCCAAAATCATGAAACAGTGTCGCAAATTATGAGATTTTTACCAAAGAAAAAGGTCTCCTAAGGATTTTTAGACTTCTGAATTTTGTGGGTCCAAAGGATACAAAATATATGTTTCCTACAAAATACCTTCTTCCAGGCATGTGGGAAACACATGAAAAACATTTGTTTGATATTTCCGTACCGTCACCGTTCTTGGAGCTGGAGGTTTAAAATAAATGTCAAATACAGCAAGAATTTTAAGAAGATTGTGAAGGTAGGTAGCACAGCTTGAATAGCAAGTAACTCAAAGGCAGTGATCCCCATCTTTTCTCTTAGAAAATAATCCCAGACAAGCAACGCCCTGTAGGGAATGCCATGTTTTGTGAGGCGAGTAATTCTTCTCATTTTGTGTGGTTATAAATAGCATCACAGTTTCTTTGGTCACTGCATTCCCTGGTAGCTGGAACGTTTATTGCTACAAGGTCTAGAAATATCATTAATCTCTGGCTCAATGACTTTTGTTCTTATGGCCTTTTCCTGTTATTTCAGGTTTGCTCCTGATTCAGGGGCATTGATTGCTGCAGCCCAGGTATAATGCAGTATTTTCCTGATTTTTTTTGCAGTCTTCCATTAGAGCAATCAATTTGGGAAAGGCGCAGCAATCTGCAGCAATCCCAGGTTTCCCTACTCTAGACAAGCGCCCAGGTTTCTTGTGTGTTTTGACCACTGCTACTGACTAAACGCCCCCAGCCGTAAGCCCTCTTTGAAGGTTATTTCTGTTTTTCTATTCAATCCCCATTGAATGGCAGTCAGAGGAACTGTCTGCTCAGAGTTTGTTCCTTTTCGGTTATTTTATTTTTTGCTGTGGAAGTGTTTAGTCCTACTTAGCGTTCTTTTTCCTTACAGGCCAATCACAGGAAAGAATAGTTTCATTTATCAAAGGCTTCCACGTATTTCACTTCTTCTCAGAGGAGCTACTGTGCTGTCATCTTTGAACTTGAGCTTAAAAAAAAATCCAAGAAGGGGATGCTCAAAATAGTTCCATCACAGTCTGAATGCACCACTTGTCTCATTTTTAAGTGTCTTCCTTTCAGACAGGTTTTCAAAGGGGTTATTTAAGTAGAGGCTTTTTTTAAACTTTTGGGTTTCTGCTTTTATAACTAAGAATGGTCTGAGAAATGAGAGGAAGACTGGGAAAGGGCCTGTTTGTGTCTCTACTGCCTTTTAGATGCTCATGTGGAACGAGGGGAGAGGAGGAGGAAAGCAAGGGAAGACAAAGACAAGTGAATGTTTTTTCAAAACAGCAAGACTAAAAGGAGGACATCCATGTCTGTATCTACCCAAGCCTCTAAAGAGCCACGCATGGCATCCGACTGATCAGAGAGGTGACCACACTGAGGATATTCATGGAGCAAGTTTAATAATGTCTAAAATCCTTTCAGTTCAGCTGTTTCTTTGCACATGGCACTGAGTCACAGCACTGCTTGTGATGATTTTGGAGTCACACCCTGTCCTGAGAGATGACAGATGACTCGCCAGGAGGAGGGGACATTTTAGGACACCAGGGGAAGTAGTAAACACATAAATAACCTTTCCCACCTCTTGTGACATGTCTGTGTGCCCTGCCTCGGGCAGTTAAGGAGATAGGCAGAGAACAGTAAATCATTCTGCCCTTGCTCCTCCCAGAGGAGAAACACCTGAATGTCTCTGGTGATGGGCTTGTGGGGAACATTTTCTTCACCTCGACAACATGAGTGATTCTGCCAGGAGTGTGGGAGCTAACATTTGCGAGGAAATAACTTCCAATATTACCGAAAGCCATCAGCATCAATCCTAAGCGCAGCCTGTCCCTTTGCCTAATCTCACACGCCGGCAGCACGGTGGCCGAATCTATTTTACAATGCAGCCATGGACACAGCACCTCCGCAGCCTCCCTCGCTGGCCCTGACTTGAGTCATAGCACAGATCTGTCACTCACTCCTTATGGCAGAGGTGGCAATCCTGTGGCACAAGGGATGCCACCTTTAACACTTTCTACTAATGTGTGGGAAACTGTAAAACATGTGCCTGTCAAGTCTCTTGCATGCTTTAGTATCTTATACTTATGAATCAATAAGTGGCAACTTAACTGCACTAATGATGACTATGAAACACTGCAGATATAGACTTGACTGGTCTGGCTGGACTAGTATCTGTTCCCAATGCTTTGGGATGGAGAAAAAAATAATAGTCAGAAGAAGGGGGACGCCTTCACGGCATGACTATGAATATGGCATTGGGATATTGCACGGTACTGTTGACGAAGATCTGCAATACGCAGTGACATGATGAAGTGATTATTCAGTAATAAAGGTGTAGGGAACATTTAGGGTCATTTTCACGGCTGCGTATAAACCAATGCTGCATCTCAGCCTTGATTGCTGCCTTTTTATACTGTACCGTAAAAAAGATATAATAGAAGTTGTTCAGAGAAAGGTGATCAAAATGGGCTATAGAAAGGGAAGATATTCTTTTGGGGCCAGGCAACTATGGTACCTTCAGACTGGCCACAAAGAAAACAGGTTTTATTCAAAAAAGAAGGAATAAGGTTATGTACAGGGAGTAACTGGGCAAAATGATCTTGATAATGTTATCCAGACGGTCAAACCTGGGACCTTATTAATTTACTAAAGTTTTAATGTGGCCAATGGCAAACTGCCATTTATAATTGCATTATTCCTTCCAACAAACCCCAACAACCTTAAAAATTCATCTCACCAAGGGTGGTATTGTCCTTAGATGTAATGGCCACTGTGCAATCTGCAATTGAATTCCTGATTTATTCACTTCTACAATTGCTGATGATGCTGGTTCTGCAACTTGTGCAGACTAAGGACCAAGGTGCAAGCCTTTGCTATTTTTTGCTAGGTCTCTTTATTTAGCTGCAACCCTTCTTGCTTTAGAGAGATAGACAGTGCTGTCTTTCCAAAACTAGACTGACAAAACTTTGGTTTCTCTTTGAGACCTCTAATTCTGGCTGATATAAATTGCTACTTCTTTGATGACTGTGGAAAGGTGCTGATTTATATTACACAATAACCTGGTCTTTTTTTGTTCAACATCTGCTTTCAACATTCCCTGTCTAAAGGCCTGTTTGGCCTTTTTGCTATTATAGCATCCAGAAAGAGAGGAGCCTTGCTTAAAAATGCTTGCAGACCTTCCTTCCTTGAAAAATTTACATGTAAGGCATCGAGCTATTAAGTTCAAGTTCAAAAAGTGCAGTCACTCATGAGTGCAATCACATGCTTCCCCTTTATCTGTCTGTTATTAATGTTTTAGCTTAAGCACCATAGACTTGTATATTTTTCATCCTTGGCTTGAGTCATTAACCTGTACCTAGCTCCATGTCCCTCTAATTGGGTTTTAAACAGGTTGGCCCCAAGTCTTTTCTATGTCCCTCTAAAACATGTTTGCACATAGGCTGCTGACAAATTAAGCCAGATCTGCTGCAGGCTTCTATTCATCTGAGAACAATAGGATTTTGTGCAGTGTATCGTCTGTACTACAAACAACATTCTCGCCCCAGCCATCCCCTAGTGCTCCAGAGACATAAAAAATAATATGGGAGAGAGAAACGGTGGGAAAGAGGAAGAAGGAAATTAATGACCACGCGGAGGGGAAAAAAGAGGTCTTCTGAGCACAGATGTTTAATGAGATGGAGAGGTAATGCATTGATGAGACACATGCAGTATGCTGGAAGGAAAAGGAGATACAGAAAAGGAACATCTTTTCACAAAAAACTACCTATTCTATAACAGATGGAAGAGTGAGTGCTGCATGGAACTCGCTATCAATAATATTGCTTATCTTGGTTGCTTTGTGATGTTTATGAGATCCAGGTGACAGAGATCTCTAATATTAATTTTCTTAGTGTCTTGAGCAACATGACAAATAAATAAATAAATTTGAATAGTAGACCTACAGTTCAATTACTTCTTCTCACAAATAGCCTTTAACTCCAGACCCTCAGGAGTGTTAAATGAGGAGCTGTGCTGATATGCTGATGATGGTTCTAAGACAGATAGCAACCTGGATGGCACAAGCTAGAGTGCAAGTTCAGAAGGCAACTGCTCTTTCCTGGCTATATTTTAAATATCTAGAGGAAAGCTTTGATGTTATATGTAGAAGAATGCATTATGGTCAGTGACCAGCAGCATAGTTCTCTAGCTATGACAGCCTGCCTTTTTTTTCTACCAGCACAGGACACCTCTGTGGCACTGAGTAAGTCTTCAGTTTATATTTGAGCTTGAGGATTTACGTGTGGTGATGAGTAAAAAAAAACTGCGGTGGTAAAGTATGTCTCTGCCCATTACCTGCAACAGAAGATAATTTTATCAAATGGGTTTGTCAGTAAAAGTTAATGACCAAAACTGTCTGTACAGATCTCACTCACTGTCTGTTTTGTGATTTATGCTGTGGTACCTTTGGCTATAAAACCAGGGCTTTTTTGGTAAGGTATCAACAAATATTCATGAACCCCAAACAAAAGGCAGCAAGTTGATTCCGTGATTTCTGGAAATATGCTCATGTAAGGCAGGCTTTTCTTTATATTTATGTGCTAATTTATTAGCAACAGTTATTACAGGATTTTTTATTTTGTTCCAGAACCTAAATGTAACCCATTGTTTGCCCAGTCCTCAAAGGGTAAAAATATCCCTGCAAAGTCCTAAATATCTGCATCTTCCTGTGCCTTGTTGGAGTGCCTGGACTGTCATTTAGGCGGAATAACCAAGTTACAGGGAGCTGCGTTTCCTGGCTGTCAAGCTTAAAGGGACTCCAGTGGGACCAGTATCAGTGTAAGGGATCCACCGTCTATGCTAAAAAGGAGGACAAAGACTCTTATATTAATGCTATAGTAAAGCAACGTGGATCACTGCATATGATACAGCACTGACTTTTTCATCTGTGATACCAGTGATACCACAACTGACTTTGCATGTTTATGATCCTGGAGAAACAGAGAGTATAAACATTTGGAGTTACCCAGATTTTTGGACCATTCAGCTGCAAAACTGGAGACTTTGTGCTCATCTCTGTTCTAAGCTACTTCAGGAGGCTAAGGAAAGCCTCTGTTAAAATGCAAAATGTTTTTATTTTTAGCTGCTGTAACAAAACTCAGATGAAATGCTTTGCATTGCTGGACACGAAATATGAACCAAAGATGGTTCTGACAACGCTAATGCTCAATAAGTCAGCAACAGAATAGTCTGTAGAAAAAAGTGATGCTCATTTTTCAGCATTCAAAACCTTATGTCCTTACCATGGCTGAAGGACGTACCAATGCTTCACTGACTTGGAGGCAGAGCCCCAGAGAAGATGCCCTAGTATTGCAAAATTCTACTGCATCCAATACCTTCAGCTTTCCAACAGATGGTCACAAATGGAGATGACACAGACCTGCATGGTTGGTTGGCAGGTTCCTTGTGGCAAAAACTTCAGAACCTAGCTTGACTGGAACTGAATTTGATTTGCTTTCCTTGAGTTTGCAAGGAAAACCTAGTTTTATGAGGGACTTTTTTCCTCTTACAGAAATTCCAAAGAGCATAAAATTACTCTTCCCTGCACTTGCACTGTTTATACCTTATTCATAGCTTTCATTTTGATGTGATGCAAGATTTTTGACCTTTTTCCCCTGAAAAATCACTAGACTACTGATAACAAAAAGTCGAAGCCATCAAGTGCACTTCCTCCTCAAGGAGAGATAAACACCATGAGATTACCATCATCAAGGAAGACTTTTATTTGCCAACAACTTGGAAAGAGCTTTGAATGATGAAAACACCATCACCTCCTTATGTCTTTTCAGAATGATTTATTTCCTTTGTCCTTTAACATCTAACAGTGATCATGATTCAAATTGAAAAATCATCTATCTTCATTCACTTTGTAGTTGGGTGTTAAAGGACAAAGAAAATACATATAGTAGAAAAAAAGACAGAGTCGAGTCTTCATTGGTTTTTCAGTTCCCACCATGTTTATTTGGTAGTTGTTGGAAGGTTGGACAAAAAGAAATTGGCTATGTCCTTCAGTGGGGCAAGAGGAACACGTTTTTGAGTTAGGTCAAAGAAGTTTGGAAGTCCGCCCTCCATTTCATCTGTAAGTCAGTACATGATATTGCAGATTTACTGAGTCCAGCTAGGATGTGAAAGCCCTATTTCAAATCTATCTCAGGAGGAAAAATCTGAACACCTGCCTACACCTGATGTAGGTGAACAGACCAATATGGGGAAGGGATGAGGCTAAGAGCCTCTCAAACCCTAGTTCAGAAGCCATCACAGCCAAACCAGAAGAGGGAGCATCGTATTTCAGGATAGGTATGTGCTAGCAGCAGTGACTCTTCTGGAGGAAAGACTCATACTTTGGGGGAGTACTGGCTTTTTTGTACAACATTCAGCCTCAGAGCTGACTTGGGGTGTCTGCTCCACTGCACCAGGAAGGAGTTTGGAGAAACCTGGCACTTTCCCAAGAACTTTTGTCATCTTTACTCACACACAGTTCCCCTTAACTCACATAGCGGTGGCAGCAACGTAAAGCAAAGGCTTGGACCTAGGAGTCGCACACTGTGTGGTCTAAACTCCTCCTGTCTCCAGCCATCATAGATAAGGCCCATAATGTACCTCTGTCACAGTTTGCCCATTTCCAGAAGCCCAGATACCTTTGTACAGAAAGAGTAATACCTCCCAGCAAAGAATATTTCTTTTTTTACGGAGACTGTGTATTTGCTTTTCTTGTTCTTGCAGTCACATGCTTAGACATCCATCTGCTCCAGTCCATGGAGGCAAAGCCCCATGTCAAGCACTGCTATTTATATCGTAATTAGCAAGGGAAATCTTTTACTCTAACATATTTGACACAGAGGTAAAAATGGGAAATTACCATTGTTTGACAATCTGGCATATATTTTAATGAAGTAACTGCTCACGGCATTAGAGCATATAGGAAAGGAAAGGGCAGAAGCAGATGCAAATCTGTTTGTTTCATAATCGCAGGCAAACAGTGTCATGGACAGGTAGTTCAAAGGATCCATGCCACAGAACGAGAGTTGCAAACTTTCAGGAGATTGCTAGCAAACCAAAGGGAAAAAGACTAGAAGTTGCATCGATGCCTTTTTCATGCACTCCGTTTAAAAGCAAAAGAGCACAGTTCCATGTGAAGACTCTGGATACTTCAGGGTCCCACAGAAAAGGGCATTGCTGATAGTGTAGGTACTGGCAATAGCGGAGGATTCATGCGTTGAAAATGCCTGTATGATGCGTGTCTTCTGCTACAAAGGAAGGAAAAACACTTTAAATGTTGTGAAATTTCCCTTTGCTGAATAGACCTCACCTGCAGGGACAAACTTAATGCATATAATACTGTGTATTGACCTGACAGCAGGTAAGACAGCCTTACTAGTATATTTAATTGCATCCATCACCACATTTCCATAATTCACAAATATTGTCTGGGCTTGCTCTGCATGGAAGCAAGATTTCCTTGTGTCTCATTTCTCAAAGCTCTCTATCCTGAATCTGTACTGAAGGTACATTTCTGTCTCCCTTTACCACCTGGATCACTACAGTCTTCACTACCCAGCATGTTTTTGGCTCAAGAAATAACGATTCATGTTTGTTAAACTCAAGCTCAAGGTTTTACTCCTTGTTACAGATGGCTCACACAACCATGTAGTGTGATGTGAGCACTGATGAAGGACACCGGATATCCCTTTTGGGAATATTTGTGGAAGGAGTGGGAAGGATGGATCCACTCCAGCATCCTTTTGGGCAATATTTGAGCGATTTATGTATATGTGCATGCATACAGAAGCATAAAATGCTGTCAGCAGCCACACCAAAAGGAAAATTATGCCAGGAAAATTATGATTTAAATTAATTCTGTGAATCTGATTTACAAATCTATGGGTTTTATCTCTGTATTTCAATGTTATTTTGGCTTATCCTTTGGACAACGTAGTCTGATCCTTTGTTAGTCAGTGATTACAATTAACTATCACGTTTTGATTTACCCTCATTCTACTGATTCTCCAAATTACTTTACTCTGGTAATTTTAGGGTTTCCCAATTCAGACCTTTTGCAGATCCCAGAGTTGTTTCAATGGCTATACGATTGTCTTCAAATATGTAATTTATCCGACAGACAAATATGACAATACTTTTTTTTTTTTAACTTGGCTTTGATTTTAAAATACCATAAAAACCTTTTAAAACAATAGGTATTAACAGGGAAATGGTGTATAAAATTTGATTCTTGCTGTTTTTTTCTTTCAAGGAGTAGTTTTATCCTGATGATTGTTTTCAAAGGCATTTTCACAAAGCCCTTGGACTTTAATAAGAAAACAAATTGAGTAGTCAGGCATTGGGGAAATGAAAGGTGAACTTGTAAGTATCTTTTGGTCAATACTTGGCAGTGCATCCATTAATTATAATTGTTATTATTGCTTCTAAAAGCACCTTCTAAGATTTATCCCAAATAAAGTTTGTATATCCAATAATTTACTTCTTTAATATATTTTTTTTGCCCTGCAGTCATATAGTACCCAGTTGTAGTCATTATTACACCTACCTTGTTCTGTCTAACAGAGGAATTAGTCACTCAGGAGGCCTTTTCTACTAATGAAAACAATTCTGTGTTAACCACTATTTAAGTGGAAAAGCTCATATGTGAAGTGCTCAAGGTGAAGGAAATCAGGACAGGGGCGAAAAGAAGGGTCTGTGGTGTAGCCACATGAGCTGGTCTTGGGTAGGAGTTGTACTGGAGGCATCAGCTTTGGAAGATGTGCTGGAGGCATCGACATTTGGAGTCATGTTTCTTCTCTTGGGGTTGTCCCTCTGCCTCATCTGCAGGGAGAATGCAGGATCTGGGACGTGGTCCGATATATGAACATACATTCAAGCTTAGCTGAGGGATTAATGGATCTCACTCAAATGAAGCACTTGGTCTTGTGACTGCTCTGCACCTATATAGTATGAGAGGGCATGAAAATTTGTGTATCTGGGTATGAATTCTGAGTTTCTGGCTGTGGGCTGTGTTGGGATGGGGCTGAAGTGACTCCAGTTTTCAGCTCTGGTTTGCATCAGGTTGAAGTAGCCCTGTCTGTCATCTCAAAGTTGAATGCCTTGAGCACCAGACTGTTCTTGCATCTTCTATTACTGCTAAAAAAAAAATCCATTGCTGATAAAAAAAGAATCTATGCTGTTCTTTGGGAACACTTACACCAGTAAACTTTTATAAATCAATCTGAGTTTTCTTCTTTAAAAAAAAAATAGTCATAAGAAAATTCATAAGTAATTCTATTCCTTGATAAGTCTCATCTAGATGGTTCTCTTGAAGGATTTCAAAATATCTTTGACATGAATCACTGGAGAAATAAGAGTTACCACTATCCCACCTGAAACGTTGATGCAGAGTTCCCACAAGCAGGGCCAGCTTAGCTCAGGGCTTGGTCTTAAGAAGCTACAGCATCTCCAGCAGAAAAGCCTCTGTTAACTCACAGAATCACAGAGCCACAGAATGGTAGGGGTTGGAAGGGACCTCTGCAGATCATCTAGCCCAACCCCCCTGCCAGAGCAGGGGCACTCAGAGCAGGTTACACAGGAACGCGTCCAGGTGGGTTTGGAATAGCTTCAGAGACGGACACTCCACCACCTCTCTGGGCAGCCTGTGCCAGGGCTCTGCCACCCTCAAAGGAAAGAAGGTCCTCCTCATGTTTAGGTGGAACTTCCTATGGTCAAGTTTGTGCCCATTACCCCTTGTCCTGTCACTGGGCACCACTGAAAAGAGCCTGGCCCCATCCTCCTCACACCCACCCTTCAAGTATTGATAAGCATTGATAGGATCCCTTCTCAGTCATCTTTTTCCAGACTGAAGAGACCCAAATCCCTCAGCCTTTCTTCATAAGAGAGGTGCTCCAGTCCCCTAATCTTCTTGGTAGCCCTTTGCTGCACCCTCTCCAGCAGTTCCCTGTCCTTCTTGAACCAGGGAGCCCAGAACTGGACACAGTACTCCAGATGCAGCCTCACCAAGGCAGAGTAGAGGAGGAGGATGACCTCCCTCAATCTGCTTTCCAAATCTAAATAATTCTTGTTGTTATTTAGATCTGTCTTGACTATTCTTGCAGTTACCACAAGAAAAAATACCTCATGATGCTGTTTACTAGATGGGGAAGGAGCATGCCTTATGAGTAGGTTGCTTAGCTCTACTCTTGCTGTAGGGATGGACTGTGGCTCTAATTCCACCCTTCAGAGAATGTATGTGGTTTTGTAGGAGCAGTGCCTTAGTGGAAGGCATGGAGGCGCTGAGGTGGGATGAAGAAGGATTTGCTGTGTTTGTGCTGGCCAGAGTTAGAGAAACAACCTGACTCTCCTTCTCAGGTGGAGAAAGTGCTGATGCGTATTTTTATTATTTAGCATTCAATACCCAACACCTTTTTAGAACTTGCTCACAGTGGGGGATGCATTCCCTTCCAAGGAAGTGCTTTCTTTGCCCAGATGGCTGGAGGGTTTGCAAAATACTTTGGGCAGGCGTGGGAGCATGCTATCAATCTCCTGTGCTTACGCCAAGGCCAAAGGCTTCTGTTCTAGCAAGCTCTGCATTGGGAAGAGCATTAGGGAGCTCCCCGCAGCAGCTGCTCACAAATGCCAGGAAGGGAAGTCCAGAAGTAAAAAGGTCTGTTTCAGAGCAGTAAGCTAAATGGATCTTGACTGACTCTTTGGAAGATAGTAATGCTGCAGATTGCCAAGGGCAAGAAAGTTCCTGTTGTCAGCTGGGAATAAAATCTCAGCTTAATTCAGCTGAATGGGAGAAACTTCTATTTGACTTTGGTGGTACCAGGCTGTCACTCAAAGCGTTGAGGTGGTGACTATGTAGGTTTTATTTCAGAGGAACGCGTCTTTGTGCCACACTGTGGCACAACTCGTCTGTGTTACGTTGTGCACATTGGTTTGTGCTGTAGTGGTTGAAATGCACAGCAGTGATGAACAAGTCTCGAGCTGCCAAGTTGCCTGGAACTTATCATCACTGCAAGTGGTCGTAAGACACCTGGAATTTTCATTTCTCAGGAAATTTCCATTTCCTGTCCCAAAACAAAGTTTAAAACAGTCCTGAAAAAAAGCATTACCAGGCAGAACATACCACAGAGTGATGTGAGAAAGGCATGAAAATGGAAAATTGATGTTTGACCCTTTACACGCTACATGCCGTGAGATGAAACCCTTTGTGATTCAAACTGAGATCTGCTCTCATTTCCCATGGACCTTTTCCATGGAGATATAAACATTTACTGACGATCACTTGGCATTTCCTTTGCTGTATTTCATCTAACTGTTCCTAATTATTTCCTTAGGGAACATATCCCAGTTCCCCTGGCTTATAGATGGTGATGTCACCATTTCTCTCTATATAGGATGCCTTCACGGGATGAATGGAACAAAGGGAAATCACGGGGGTTTTAGATGTTTTCTGAAATTTGTCCTCTGTTTAAACATTTCAGAGAAGGTCTGGAGTATAAAAAGGGTAGTTCAGTTTAGTCAAAATAGGTCACTATTTTTATTAGTGCATAATTGAAGATTTTGAAACTATGACATGAAAAATGCTTCCTACAAGGTAAAATTTTAAGTTTTGATTCTGGCAATGTTGAAACTGAACATTCAAATATCGCAATTGACCCTTTACTCCCCTTCAGTCTCCCACTGATGTGATTTCACGAAGTACGTCCTCGTCTGTTGAACAGGATTTTTCTGTCATGCTGAAGGAGCAGAGACAACAACGCAAAAGCATTTTTTTTTAACTTACTCAATCTCCTCCCACCTCAACTGCTCTGGCCAGCACTAAAATCCCTCAGTAGGACCAAAGCCTACTCAATGCTTTCTTCTTGGTGACTGGTCACATGCAGGCAGACTGACTACTAGTCGTGCATTCAGAAATAACGAAACTTTCTCAGGCTCCTTTGGCGTCTTTCTCACTGACTGCAACTGGGGATGGACTGCAGGATTTAGCCGCCTGAATTAGCACGTGGACTTGTTTGGCTTATTAGCTCCACTAACAAGAGAATGGCTGGATTTCCTCAAGCCTTTAAATCTCAACAGCCACAGCTCTTCTAGCCAAATTAGCAGTAACAGGAGGTGAGAGACTGGCAGTTCTGATGGAGGATGTTGCACTGCTTTTCCCCTTTGGGACTGGAGCAGAACGTCATGCATTTATATGTCTGCAAATGAGCAGAGGCACATATCCTTCATGAGCAAAAGATCCTTGGTGGTAACCAATGGGACGCTAGATTGGAATTAATAGATTATGCTCATACCAATACTTCTGCAGGGAAAATAGCACAATTTAGAACAATGGAAGTGAAGAAGAGTTTGCAAAACAGTGGGCTTTTAAATTATTTTATTTTAAATAGGCATTGAATATGTGTTCTTTGCTGAGCAAGGGGTGGGGGTGGAAGAAAACACCTCAGGTTGTGCATATTTCTCTTGATGCCAACAGCTTGATCTGTACTTTTTCCTTCTCACGTTCTGGTTACTGCTGGGTGTGAAGTGCCTGGAGTTCCTTTACCATAATCAACAAAAAAAATCATAAGACAATTAGAATCCCTGAGTGCCCCTTCCTCACGTTAAAGTTAACTATTAGGGATGGACTAATATACACAAACTTGGTATTTCCTCTAGTGTATTCAAGAAGGTAAAGAGCGGAAAATTGGGAAAAGAGCCTCACTGCTCATCTGACTTGCTTCACTGCATACATGTAAAAATACTCTGAGCAAACAGATATGAAAAAGGTTGTTTTTCCACTCAAAGTTCCTAAATAAATAACCCAAAGCCAGTATAAAGCCTAAAATATTGTAAAATAAGCAAGAAGCCTGTAGCCAGGCATCAGAGAAAGGTTAGTCTAGTGAGAGGGAAAACTGGGCTGGGTAAGGTCCAATAGTGTAGCCCAACTAACGTGGGCTGTGAGAGGTCTAGGGCCAAGTCTTTCTGCTGCAGGCTGCTTGTGTGATTCTGGAATATTTTCCTCATACCTTCCATGAATCAGACTCCTCCTTAACCCCTGTAAATTGATTTATGCACCTAGCAAGTTTGAGGTATTCATATTTAGTATTTGTCTAATAACCAAAGACAAAAAAAGTAAAAGAGATCACTTTGGTGGGCTTGGCTGTATCTTCACTACCTAATTAAATGGTGAGAGAATAGAATCGGGCACTTGAAGCCAACTGGCACAGAACGACCTGCATCTATGCTATTAAACTCTCTTAACCTTCAAAGCAGAGTGACTGCATCCAAAGTGCCGATTAGGAATAGTTTCTGGCTTGTGTTAACTTCTGAACCATATCCAGGAGCTGTCTGGGGGAACTGCATTTGGCCAGGGACCACTCCAACAATTTAACAGTATATAGACAACTGGGTTTTAGCACCCAAGTGTGTTTATTAGTACAGCTTAATTTTCCAGTGTGAGATTAGCATTTAGGATGCCAACAACATTCTTATGTGCACTTGCTGCTTTTGCAAATGCAAAAATGTCCCTTTGAAGATTGGGACCATGCACTCTGAGTTATTTTTAATGAAATTCTACCTCTTACCTGCATGATCCTTTGAAATAATGACAGGTTTCTGACCCTTTCCATAACTGCTTACTCCTGGCTATTTAGAAGGCCTCTTCAGTGTTACAACATGAAGCTCAAGTGCTGTTCCCTACTTTGTCTCTCAGAGAATGGTGGAGAGGTTCAGGGCTCTCAGTAGAGCAGTCTTATTGAAAGAGATGCTTAGTTTGCGACTCCTGACTTCTGTCTCTATAATGAAGAACACTCAAGTGTTCATTACCTGGTGCAAATGTACGATGGTGATTGCATGTAGAAATGGATGTGCCTGCAAATACTCGGCTGAGGGGAATTGGGGAAATATTTAAAAATCTCACGGGTCAGAATAAAAGCTGTAATTTGCAAAGATAGAGAGAGTATGATGATGGAATGCAAAGAAACTCTGAGGACTGCAGTGAAAAGATGTCACTAGTTTATTTAATAATAAGCCCGGTTTTTGGTAGTAATGACTTTTCACAAGTTTAAACAAAATGTGACAAATGTAGTAACAGCTAAAAAAGCAAACTTTAAAGAATTTGTGCTACTAAGGTAGTCAGCAGTCTCTTCCATGACTCGGAAGTCCAAACCAAGGGAAGTATTGAATTCCTGCCCACTCTTTACTTAAAGTTTTGGGAAAATATTTTAAGATCTCTCCTATTATACGTGAAGCAATAGAAAACTATAAAGTCCTGTCAGTGCATAGAGCAGGATTTTCTTTATTAACTAGAGGTGTTTTTCAGACCCGATGCTGGGAAATTACATTTATTTATTAACATCATTCACTGTCTGGGCACAAAGGTCTATGAAACTTGCACTTCTTGTTTCCATGGCAGGAGGGGAGGCTGCTTTTGACCCCTATCATTGCTTTACTTCTAGGCTCATTGGTGACTAGGAGGATGAATCTATCACAGGAGAGAGATTAGCTGAGGCTCGTTTGCTCAGCCTGGCAAAACAACATCCAGGAGGACATAGATCACTGGAAAACCAGGTGAGGAGAAGCAAGTAGTGGGGTATAACCACCAAGGAAGATAAGACTAAAAGCTAACAAACAGCATAAACACAACAAATAGCTGTAAACTGGCCGTTTAGCCTGGAAAGAGGAAGATAGATGAAAACTTCTATAAAGGTGCGACATGCAGCGCCGTTTCTTAAAAGGAAACAGAAGTGGAGGCAAAAACTCAACACACCTAGTGTTGGACACCTCACCAGTGCCCACCCACCAGCTTTGAGGCCAGCTTGCATGGAAGAGGCAACATGTCACACTGCCAGGTGTGTCTGACTGCCACAACAGGGGGGACACATGCAGTGGTCCTTGGCCTGTGCTGACTCTGACCTGTGCTTCAGAATGGTGGCCAAGAGGGAGAATTGGTGAGGGACTGGTCTAGCAGGTAGTAGGAAATGGAGTTCCAACACTTGGGCCTGGCAATACTTAATTTGCTAATATGGACACAGCCTCAGTGTCTTCTTGCCCGTGTTCCCTTTGAGTTTTGAGTCTTTTGTCGCACGGATTGTAACATTAACTGTACAAAACAATAACCTTGTATTTCACACACTTTTTCCCTGTTTAAATGTGATGCTTAGGGGCAGCAATTGAAAAGCAAGGGAAAACAAAAAAAAGCTCTTCCTGCTATGGGAGTTACACCTATTATTTGACTAATTAGTTACACATAATGACACTTGAGCTTTGTATGTGCCTTGGCAATATAAAAGCTGCTTTAATTCTGGCCAGACTCCATGAAAACATCACAATCTCCATTTGTCACTGCGGACAGCTATGTGTAAATGTCAGTGCTAGGAACCAACACTTCAGGGAATGATACACTTCAAGGGAGAGGGTGAGTAAAGTTGCTTTGAAAGGTCGGGTAGTTACATCTTGCCCAGTTTCATTTGCCACCAGAAGGAGGAATTTTAGCCTCTTCTTCTTCACATGAGCCCGGACCAGTCTTATTTTAGTCCAATGAATTGGGCAGGTGCTCGGGGGAGAGCCCAAAGTGCAGAGGAGGTGGGAGGGCTCCGTTACCTGGGACACTGCAGAACTGGATGGACCAGGCATCCCTGATCTTTTTGTCCTCGTTTGTTTTGGTAGAGATTTGCTTGCTGTGTTTACCCAGCATGTTTCATTTAGATAGTGACTGAACTTATCTGGTACTGAAGAAGAAAACCACTATCACAGCAGAAACTGGCAGCTGTGAGTTAATATTTTCTCTTACATGTATTGATTACAATGTCAAAGATTCAAAATCAATTCACTTAAATGTCTCTCTAGAAAGAACAAATAATAAAAATTCTGTCAGTTCAGTGGAATATTGCCAGACTAGAGGGGAAAAAAATCCTGAACCCTCCTGACCCCTGAATCCATGGATGCGTATGGTGCCAATAAGAGATCACTTCCGCGATATCAAGAACAAAAACAAGGAAGACGAAAAATAGGTTAGTAATGTATCCTATTTTGGCAATATTTTCATTTCATGAATTCAGAAATGATCTAAAATCCTCATCACAAAACTTCCTGTCTGTTTTCACAACTTCCCCAACTCTTCTTTTGCATCCTCTTTTCTCTGTTACAGGTCTATAAGCTTTCTGTCCTGCTATCCCAACAGCATCTTCCTCATTTCCTTCCTCCCATGGGATCCAGACTTACCAGCATCTCTGACGGGATTTAGTGACAATACCCTCCTCCCCATTGCTCCAGGAAATACTGAACCAACATTTGCAATGGATAAAGTCGCAAGTGTGTTCTGGACTCTGCCTTGAAGGGTACCTCAGAGCCTGCATGACTATCCCTGCATTTTTTTCCTTCCGCTCCTTGCAATCAGTAATTGAATAAGAAAATAAAGTCTGTCAACTGCTAAAATCAGAGCAGGGCAATTTGCTCTTCACTTAAGTTACAGGAATCAGTAACATTTTGGTTTTTGCCTGCTCACACAACAGATTATTGATGTCCTGGATGACCAAAGGTCTATTCTGTTCCCATGGAACCAATAAATGCTCCATGTAGCTGTCCAGGACTTTGTCTTCGTGCCTTTAATCATCAGAGATAGATGGTGCTGAGGCAGAAGACAGAAGGAGCACTGCTTACCAAATAGCTTTCAACTGTTTCAAGTTTGGATTTTGCGTAGGTTGGATGTGATGTGTTGTTTAGCCTGATTCTTGTTTTCAACTGGTTTCATTCACCCTTAACTGACCCGTGGGTGTGAATTAATCTTTGAGTTTTTTTATAGAGCAGCTGGATCTGCTGCACCTTTTCTCATGGAGCATAAACAACAATTGTTTACCCTGAAACAAACAGTGTTCTGAAATTATAATTCCAGACATAGAAGTGAAGAAGTCTAAGCTCTCACTGAGCAAGTCCAACTTGCCCTATTGTCTGGTGTAGCTTTTTTTTTGGTGTTCCTCTCTCTTTGTCTTTTTATTCTGCAACCTCAGGGCGAGCTGTGATTGTGTTTCCCCAGAATTTAGCCCAGTGAGAGAATCAAGAGACAGTGGGTTTCCTGGAGGTCTCTATGAATACCTTGTGTCTGTTGCACCACTTGCAAAGGATGAAAGCCATGATACTAGTGCATGAATAAAACTGAACGTGGACCACACCGAGTTGCTACAGTGGGCCAAGGATGCGAACAACTGTGGCTAGAAGAAGCCATTGACTTTGGGTACTCTGCGGAACACACCTGGGACATCGTTTCCCTGGACTTTGCAGTAAATGTAGATACATGATTATACAGTGCTACCAGTGGCTGCAGGTTTAAGGATCAAATCTTTAGAACTCTGTAAATCAGTGTCCGCTAAGGCAAAACTGCAAAAAAACTCTTCTGTGACATATGCCCTCAAAGTTGTGTGGTCTGGGTTTTTTTTTCCTAAAACACTATTGAATTCTTCGTTTCAGAGAAAAGTCTGGTGTGGATATCAACAGAGCAAACATTTTCAATGTGTCAGTAGTACGAAAAAAACAACATGAAAAATTTGGTTCAAGCAAAAGAATCCTCTCTTAAACTGTACTTTTTGGCATATTTATGTGTTAAATTTTAACATCAGAACTACAGTTATTTTATTTTTATTTTAACACGTTAAACATTTCACTAAGAAAATGTGGGTATGAAATAGTTAATTTTTTTTTTTTTTCCTGTCGGAAAAGCAGCATAATACAATCAAGACAAACTTGCCAGCCGTCATTTCCATATCTGGATGAGAAATGGCTTAACTAAGACTTGTTGCCCAACTCCAGTCTGGACAAAGCTTCATTGTTGATAATAGAAAGTGGTTTTTTTTCATTCCCAAAAGGCTTCATGGTCTTGGATGTTGATGGGTGGTGAGAATGAAACAGTTGCTGCGGTTGTGAGCTCTCTCTCAGTCCAGCCCCGTACCCTTGCCATAGGCAAGAAGTACAAACAGTGCTGGTGGATCACGGACCTGTTTTGGCTTTGCTGCTCTACGCCATCTCGTGTTACCTTCGCGGCTCTTCTAGTAGCCGTGAAGCAGTCTCTGTAAGGTAGAATTCTTATTGCTGCCTAGTTTGGATGCCGAAAGATATTTTTCTTGCTCTGTGGGCAAACCTACAGACACAAATGGGTAGAAAAAGGCTGAAATGACTCTTATGCAAGTCTGTTGGCAAGAGGATCTTTGCAGTTTGCCACATAGAGTCTTTCTTTGGTGCCTTTGGAGCTGGGCATCTGAAAAGGCTTTTATGACTTCCATGAAAGTGGTTGCAGGAAGACCTCTTCCATGGATATCTCTGGGCCCCTTTAACCTTTAAGCATTGCAAAGGAACCGTGATGCCAACACATCCATCCTCCAGGGAATTCCCCAACAGATTGAAGCTGGGCCAAGAAAGTGAGTCAGAACTGCAGCAGACAAGGCTGCTCCAAACTCCTGCCTGCATTCGGCGCTGCAAGCAGCGTGCCAGCCAGCGAGGAGAGGCTTAATAGATGTGGTGAGGCATTAGGGATGTTTCAGACTCTCTCACTGCAGGGGAAGTGACAGCTATGGAAACAGGCTGTTTTTAGGAGCGTGCCAGAGGATCCTGACTTGAAATTTTTTCTGGGGAAGGCAAGCAGGCAAGTTCTGTGTACGTTTATTGAATTTGCTTGAAAATAGGGTTGCATGGGAAATGAAGCTTTTTGTAAAACTATCAAGTAACTTTAACAAGAAATGGGAGAAATCTTGGGTTAAAAATCCTGTTTTGACTTAAATGAAAAAATGGATTATGTTTTTTTTTAGAAACAGCAGCTCATGTCAAAATTGGCTAAGTTGAAAAAACCAAAGGACATTAATAATTTAAAATTAAATTCAACATGTTTTAGTCTCATGCGAAATGGATTATTCTGAGGTCTTCTGTTGTTGGTTAGTTTGATTGAAAAGAATAGTTTTCTTTGGACTGAATGAGATCTCCCTTTCTTTCTCCTCTCACCTACTTTTGTGGATTGGCCACTAAAATTAAATGGTACTCACACAGATTTCCAAAAGGCTCATAAGGCTCTCCCTGCTCTGGAAATGCAATAAATGATGTCTCTAAAGATTTTTTTGTCTTGAGCTCCATAATGCTATTAATGCTATACAGGCTGTGCCTAGGAATAAACTAGAGTCTAACTCAGAGCCTGATCACGAGACGGTAATAGAAGGGTATCGAACTCCACCTTGTCACCAGTAAAGATCATCTGTTGACTCTGTCTCCCCTTCTTGAGCAGGGCTTCCTAACCCAGATACTGTCCCATTCCACCGTCCCATTGGAGGAACCTGCATGTGTCCAGTTTTGGGCCTCTCACCATGAAAAAGCCATTGAGGTGCTGGAGTGTGTCCAGAGAAGGGCAATGGAGCTGGTGAGGGGTCTGGAACACAAGTCTTGTGAGGAGCGGCTGAGGGAGCTGGGGATGTTCAGCCTAGAGAAAAGGAGGCTGAGGGGAGACCTTCTCGCTCTCTACAACTGCCTGAAAGGAGGGTGTAGAGAGGTGGGGGTCAGTCTCTTCTCCCAAGTAACAGACGATAAGACAAGAGGAAACAGCCTCAAGTTGCACCAGGGGAGGTTTAGACTGGATATTAGGAAAAACTTCTTCACTGAAAGGGTTATCAAACATTGGAACAGGCTGCCCATGGAAGTGGTGGAGTCCCCATCCCTGGAGGTATTTAAAAGATGTGTAGATGTGGTGCTTAGGGACATGGTTTAGTGATGGTTTTTGTCAGTGTTAGGTTGATGGACTTGATGATCTTAAAGGTCCCTTCCAACCTATATGATCCTATTATTCTGTGATTCTATGTTGCTTAGGAATCAAAAATCATTTTGACTGACAGCTGTCTGTGATGATGAAGAGTCCAGAAATTGTTAGAGATGAGTGAAAAACTGTGACTTTCAAGCAATTTATTCTAGGCAATGCCTAGAAGTATTGGGTCAGTCATTAGAGGCAGCTATTACATTTTTCAGTATCATTATCTAAAACATCATCAGGACAGAAATGGTAGGCCACTTGATGACCAAAGAGCTATCAATCCAATTATACTGTGATGAATTCCTTTCAAATCTGTAGAGCATTTAATGCATTCTTAAATGGAGCCATCCATAATTAGAAGCCTTAGAAAACACACAGAGGCATCAGAGTCCAAGAGAAGCTGATTAACTGTTAATGAGGTTCCTTCACTTACTAGACAGATTGGAAGAGGCAGGGGAGCAAAGCTGGAGACAGAAGCTGGCATCACTGTGCAGATTCAATGAAACTTTGCTATTTGCCAAACCAAACTGCAGCTATGCAGCTTCTTGTTGTCCAAGCCCTGTGACCGAGCCAGTTCTGGCCATTAGGGAAGTGACTTCTGCTTTTCCCATAATTCCAGTAACAGATGAAATGAATATTACCCCAACTTGACTGATGTTTTTGGAAATTTTAGAAGAAGATTTTCATCACCACGCTGTTAAATTCATGCTCAGCTGGACAAAACCAGTGGTATTTTCTAAAGTGTATATACACATACACATTGTCCATATACATTGTAAAAGTGATGTTTCCAGCAAATATCCAATTTGCTCTGTACATACACGGAGCTCATGACGCTGACATCAGAACAGGCAGTATAGTCTATCTGGAAGGGGAAAAGCAACAACTACAGTTCAGTATTCATGGGGAAAACATGTAAAGGGGAGCGTGCTGTTTCAGAGTATGAAGCCCATGGATACGAGATTTACTGCCCCATTTTGGTTTCTGCATATTTTGCTTTTTCCCAACCGTTTCTCCTTTTATTTTTCTCAAAAGAAATAAACTCTGAATCCCTCCACTCATTCTGACCATTCAAGAGTCAAAATACTCTTTATTATTGTGCAATTTTGTATAAATTTTTACATTCTCTGCTTAGTTTTGTGACTGACGTGGCACAGAATTCACAGGAAATGAAACATAGACCTTGGGAAATTTAGAAATGTCTATTAAAGAATATATTTTCTCTCTCTGAAAGTATTATGAGCTTCAGGCTAGATAGCTGAACATTTCCCAAACCAAGAAGAAAATGCTGTGAGCCTTGTTTTTGTTCCTGGAGTGTCCTTTTGCTGCATTGAATAGGTACTTGGAGCATAACATTTGAGGAGAGCATCTGAAATGAGTCATTGAATCTTCAGTATTATCTGCAAATAAACTTTTCATTTATTTATTTATTTTTATTATTTAATTGTTTCTTCTTGCCTGAATGGTGGAAGATAGTAACCATGTCACAGTGATGCAGCACTACCTCCAGTCACCAGCCCTTCTGATGTCATAGCATCAGAGCAGGACACGGAACATTCGTGGTGGCCCTGTCCCAGGGGAGCTGCTGGTGATGTGGGTGGCCCAAGACTATGCCAGGGCTATGGCAGACCAGGCTGGCAGAAGAGTAGGCAGGAGACCAAGGGCTGAAAGGAGAGGACAGGGGAGGGATGGGCAGGGACTGCCTGCGGTGGTGGAGGGTGGCTGCTCCCTCCTTTGTTGCTTCTCCTATTACAGCAGGACACCTGGATAAGGATGCGACCACACCATGGCACATTCCTGTCCTCTCCCTTCTCCAACACTTAGTGAGAGAGCTGTCAGAGTGCTACAGGACAGATAAAATAGCCCCAACCCATACCCTGTTATGGTCTTAGATATCCTACATCCATGGCAAAATCATGCACCCTTTTTCCCCAGGTAGCCAAGGGCTGGGCCACACAGGAGCTCCTGGCACCTAGTGTCCACCTCCCAGTGGGGAAAACATTGGTGGTCGTCCATGTTGCAATGGGGTTGGTGACATGGTTGGGCCAGGATGGGTGTCTCCTGTCTGTTAGGGAGACATGGGTTGGACAGCCTTGACATGAGGCTGGGAGAGCCCCAGGGTGGGGAGGCAGGGGCTGCCCCGTGGCTGCTCTGTTCTTTGGTGCTCCTGTTTTTGACAGCCGCATCCCTAGATAAGGACATGACCAGACAGGCATGCACCTGTCCTCCCTCTACCACTCAGATGGAGAGCATTGCAACTTTCTACAAGGACGTTGACCAAAAGATAAGGAAACACATATAGCCCTAATCTGTCATGGTCCTACAGGCAGCTGGAAGCTCCCTGTAGCTGTGGAAAAAGGGAGCTCTGCGTCCCTCACCATTTGTGTGTCTCATCAGGGTCCTACAAGCAGCTGGAAACTCTCTACAGCCATGGATAAAGGGAGCTTCACACCACCCACCATGTCTGTGTAAAACTTATCCCAAAGTTTGATATTCACGACTTTTTGCTAGTGAAAGGGCTGAAGGGGTGTCCTGTGAGGAGCAGGTAAGGACTCTGGATTTGTCTAGTTTGGAAAAAAGGAGGCTGAGGGGCCACCTCCTGGCTCGCTACAGCTTCCTGAGGATGGGAAGTGGAGGGAGATACCGAGCTCTTCTCCCTGGGGTCCGGCGACAGGAAACATGGGAATGGTTCAAAGCTGCATCAGGGGAGGTTCAGACTGGACATGAGGAAGCATTTCTTTACTGAGAGCGTGGTCAAACACTGGAACAGGCTTCCTAGAGAGGTGGCTGATGCCCAAAGCCTGTCAGTGTTTAAGAGGTATTTGGACATTGCCCTTAATAACAAGCTTTAACTTTTGGTCAGCCCTGAGGTGGTGGTCAGGCAGTTGGGTGAGATGGTTGTTGTAGGTCCCTTCCAACTGAACTGTTATACTCTATTACTGTTCTAAAATAAATTGGAAAACCTAGCATAGTGTGTTTTATGCTCCAAAAAAGAGAAATTAAATGAAGTTGTACTAGGCATAAGGAAGTGTATGGGTGTCAGCCTTGCTCAAATATATACGTAATTTTTGATTCAGATAAGGCTAAAAATCCAAGACTAGTTGGAACATGACCTGTTAATAATTGCAAAAGCTAGTCATCTTGTTTTTCTTTTCCTACCTTATGCCCTCTATAAACTCAGTTATTTGTGCTCTTTTGAAGCCTGTTTTACAATTTAAAAATACCTATTAAAATAAACAGCTTCTAATAAAAGGCTTTTACATTTAAAAGACCTATTTGCTTTCATGGTTTCTATAACATCTAGCCCAGCAGATATAACTCCATCTGTGTTCAAGGCTTGAGGTGTTATTTTAATGAGCATATTCGTAGTATTTTTCAGTGCATATGTACATTATCATCTTTAATTGTTACAGAAGTAGTATCAATGATGACTTCTGATAATATATTTAGATTGCCCTTTGTTATGTGTATGTAATCAAAGCGCTACTGAAATCTCAATGTTTGGAGAGAATTTAAGTTATTTCAGCCTTATCAAAAACATCCACAAATGGATTACCGTAGGTGAGGAATTTGCTATAAAATTAACAAAACCCCATCTCAAAAGTACACACACACACACTATTCATAGCTGGCCATGTTGTATTGACATTATAGTTGTTCGTTGGCTGACACTGTGCCGTATGCCGTATTGCACCGATTACACTTTGAGAGGTTCCTGATCATTTTACAGCATTAGCAACATCAAGTCTCGTGGAATGACAATAGTCAATTACATAAACACAAGGCCTGGTAGATACACTCCAACGAAGCTAAAGCTGCAATCTTTCTTTACCAGTGGTGACTTTATAGCACACACTCGCATACTTAGCCCAGTTCACATTGATCTGGAGGGCTTTTTCACTGCACAGCTATGCCAGCAGTCCAATTAAGAGCAGGATTTAATATGAGAGAAACTTTATGAATCAGAACTTATTTAAAATTATTCTGATTTAATTTCCAACTTCCTTTTTTGGGTAGGTGAGTCATTTGGAAGCTTTTCCAACGACAAGTAACATAATTCTGCAAATGATTTTCTATCCATTGATAAAAATGCTTTTCCTAAGATCCTGCAACGTGCTGCTTCTGGAAATGTAGCTTGAAACAATGAATCACTGCCTTTTTAAAGACATTAAAGGAGTTAAGAGTAGATGTTCTTAACATCAAAATACTTATTGCAGTCATAAGGAATGTCAGAGTAAGCGCTCTTATCGGGAGAAAATATGCTTTGAGCTTTAGCTTTTCGTGCATGCAAAAAGTCAAGGATAGTAACTTATTTCGTGCAACGGTCTCTGACACTTGACTCTGGGGAACAAATGGACTAAAGTAATCCCTCGGGTTACTTTGCTCCCTCCCTGAGGCATAAATTCACTGCAATGTTTTTGTTCTTTCCTGTTAGCCAATATTTTTTAAAAAGGGGAGATTTCCACAATCCAGGAATTCTTCCACTATTATTTTGGAGCTGTACAAGACATGCAGGTTCTACTATGGGAGAAGCAAGAAATGTAACACACATGGTCTGGATGGAGCCTTAACTTCCCTGAGCCTGAGGCACGGCAGGCAACCAGGCAGGGAAAGGCATAAATTTGATTTTTGTTAATGCAGCAGCATTTTTTTAACGTGTGTTTTCGCAAGGTCTTACTGTTTTCTCCACCCTTCTTGTACGGATGGGAGCTGATTAGTAGTGTTTATCCTACTTGAAGGCAGCAATCTCCCAACCTGTGGGTTGTACAGGGCTCCCTTAGCCCAACAGCAATAGCAACAAAAGCTTTATACCACTGCATGAACACCTAATTCTGCCCCCCTAAAAATGCAAGATAACTGCGATGACTGGAAAGAGTAAGGGGGACTTGGGAGAAAGGAAGATTTAGGGAAGATATACCTGCAGCCAGAAGAGGAAGAGCAAAGCGTGCAAAAGGGAAGGGGCTGAGGAACCAAGCTGAATGACGAAGCATCTTTGGGGAAATAAAGTTTGGGAACCCTTGAAAAAGGAGGAATGTCAATTAAAGTTCATGAGAAATTAATTGAATGAGTGTGTGAGGAAGAGAGAGAGATCAAGATTTACTTGAGTACCTGAAGCACAGCCCAGATCAATTACTTGCTGCTGTCAGCATCATCGGTGCGATGTAAGAAAGATTGAATGCGTGCTATAAAATGCACCGTTTAACAAAGTTCAAGCTATTAAGTAATTAGAATATAATATGTGAACATGCTGAATATGCTTATTTAAATGTAAACGGTTATTCACTGTTTATTTTTAGTCTAGAAAAATTATCCAGCTAGTTGTCCTTGCTGTTTCACATACTGCTGATTTACTGCGCGCCTCTAAGCCAGCATCCAGAGGTAGCTGCTCTTTCACCAATGGCATCCAGGGACTCTTCTTCAAAGGTGCAAAGTGCATGAGCTGCAAAGGAAACAAATGCAAGGTGGGTAATAAATATTCTTTGCTCCAATGGGCTGAGGGAATAGCAACATTACATTTCCTCTTATAGAGGGATCAGTAATACAGCCATCTGTCAGTGATGTTAAGGGACAAAGCCTGAATGCCAAATCAACTAATATTACTCACTCAACGGGAAAGATTAGCCACAGGAGAAAATGGGATTATTTGTAAAATGGGGAAATAGTTCATGCAAATGAGAAAAAATGGAAGTTATGTTGGTTGTGTGCTGGCATTTAGCAGAGCAAGCTCTCCTGGGTCTGTCACTGGCAAATTGGGTGGCTTTACGTAGATCATTTCACCTTGCTATGTGAAATTATGGCAAAGCATTTGTCATCCATAGATATCAAAGCAATAACAATTGTAAATTCCCAAATGAAGACCACAATTTTGCTCCCAACTATGACTTCCAAAACAATCATGAAATGTGAAGCATAGTTTGTCTGCAGGGTCTCTCCAATGCTAACAAAGGCTGATCCAGTAGCTGGCAGCATCAGGCAGAACTTTACTCTTGGTATGGTTAGTCCTGCTGATTTAGTTAATCCCAACAATATCAAACGAGTTTACCAGCATCCAGCCATCCTAGAAGGGAGGTAAATAAAATGCTCATCTGCCTGAAAAAAGTCTGTAGAGATACACCTGGTGTCCAGTAACACAAACAAATAAACCCGGGTGCGGATTTTTGGGAAGGTCATGTTTAAAACCATACAGTGAAGTGCCAAATTTAGTACTGCAGCTTTTATTTAGATAGGGTCTCTGATGTTATCGGTCTTTTGTGACTGCAAGCTATTCACTAAGTTCCAGACTCTGAAAAGTGCATGTGTGCCACTTGTCAACAACACCTCCTGAAGCATGCGGCCTTTAAGGTCTCTTAATCTTGTTTACCGAAGGATGACCTGTAGTCGTCTCGAGGTTAGTATCAGAAAGGAACAGTTGAATGTGAAAATACTAATCCAACAGGAACCGCAACACAATAACTAAAAACCATGTCAAGATTTCACCTCAGTCTAAGCTGGATGCTCTAACAAACATCTTGACAAAGGAAGGGTATACCAGGTGATTTGGAGTAAATCTTAGTTAAAGGAACGGGCACTGAAGATCCTACACTGTTACAAACTTTCTGTGTGACTTTAGAAATACCAACATCTTTGTCAACATCTCTTCCAGTGAACAGGAATTATCCCTGAGCACTGGAACTTGATCATCTCTACTGTTAAATGTTTAGCAAAGCGTTTGGCGTGGTTTTGCCTGGACTCAATACAGTCTCTCAAACATTTCCCAGACCGTGTCTGGAAGTCAGCAAAGGCCAAGGACCTTTCCTAGAATAAATTAGGTTGGAAAGAAAATCTGGAAATCACCTGGTCTAACCTCATGTTTGAAACAGGTCCTGTTAGAGCAAGGTTCTCAGGGGCTGTGCCCAATCAAGACCTGAACATCTGCAAGGGTGGGGTTCTCACAGTCTCACTGAGCTTCTCTTTGAGTGTTTAATTGCTCTCAGGGTAGAACTGTTTTTCATAAGTATTTCACAGTTTCTGTCAATTCCAAGCTTTCCTCTAATTGTATAACCTCCCCAAAGGCAGTTTGTATGTGTTACCCTGTTATGGAGGCTAAAGGAGTGTAGCAATATGGATGTGGGCAGAACTTTGCCACTTGGCCTCAGGGCCAGAGAACGGGTTAATAGAGATGTAACCTCCAAGTCTTGGCTCCCGTCAGTAATTTGAATGTAATAGCACTTAATTGGAGAGCTCAGATCCCGTCATTGCTGCTGAATGGGTGGGTACCACAAGGGACCAGTCCCTGTGCATGGGCATGCAGAACTCATACTGAAAAATGAGTAACTCACTTTGAAGGGTGAAGAACTAACAACCCATTGATGTATCTTTGTATTTTAAAAAATCACTTTTTAAAAAATCAACATGGCCAGGATCAATAACTCCTGTTAAACACTTAATAAAGTGCAGTCTGAGCCAAGCAACTGCAGTCAGACAAGCAACTAAACAAAAAAATCAGTGGCCCTTTTAAATATTTTTGGGCCCTTCAGGTAAGTCTGTGTGGAAATACTTAAAAACATTCAGAAAGAGTTTTATTGGCAGATGAAGCCAGACTTTTCCACTGTGTTCCTCTGTAGTGTTATCAGGAATATGAAAGCCACGGACAAGGGAGGACTAAAGGGCACACAGTGTGGGACCAGCTCCTATATAAAGACCAGCACAAAATTTACATACAAATTCAGTGCTTCATTGGGCCTAATGATTTTTTTCTGTGTAAGAGTAATTACAGCTTCAGGGAAGAGATATTTAGAGCTGTGAATTGTCATTTTCATATATTGTCACCGATATTCTGCACATATAACCTAGAATATTGCTGATAGAAAAGTTTGCGTCTCGCAAAAAAAAAACAGTGGGTAAGGATGCTGGGGATACTGGTGGAAGACAGAGATTGTTTCAGGCAGCATCAAAAGGACATATTTTTTTATTTAGACTAGAAATTTACCAACAGGCCTTACACTGCGCCACACAGCTGAGCACACATCTCACTCCAGTGAGCACTGAATGCACAATAAATAAATATGCCATTATGAGACACCTGCCACATACCTCAAGAAAGCAATGTGAAAGAAGTTTAGGAGTGAGGTGCATATGAAACAGTTTGAGGAAATGCATTTCATGCTGCAGTCTCTTTGAGCTGGGGGACCCACCTTGTCCTTTCCAGGTTCTCAGACGATGGGTGGTAGCCCATTATCCTTGATGAATTCTGATGGATCATCTGTAGCCTGGGTTGGAGGTATCTAAGGCACCTTGTAGGATTTCATGCTTGGTGTCTCAGGTGCTTTGGCCACCACTGTCAGCCTGATGATAGTTTTTGAGCAGAAATGCGCTAATTATATGAAGTATATGGAATAGAAGACAGCTGTGGCACTCGCGTTATATAAATCCTGCCGCACAGAGGGAAAACTTTAGGTAAAAAATAGGTGGAGAAGAGCCAGACAAAAAATGTTTGCTGTTCTTCTGTAAACACTATTTCTTAATAAAAGATGACATTCTGGAATGATTCTGTAGGACAAATTCTTTGGCAGTGGAGGATGACGAGAGACCTATTATATGCTCTGCAGCACTAAGAAAGAGATCCCTTCCCTCTCCATTTTGATTAAAAAACCAGACTTTTCTTTGCTTCTGTTTTCGTAAACATGTATATGGGGTCTACTTTATAAAAACTGTCTACAAAAAACTACGACTTTCCCAAGGATCATGATTTCCTCCTGAAATTTCAGAAGGACTATGTGGAGACTGTTGTTTTCCTGTGCTAGACTTTGCCTGAGCTGTAAATAAGCTCTGTAGCTGTGGATCTACCCAGAATCTGCAGGTCTTCCCCTTTGGTCTTGTACAGGGAACTCCTTTTTTGGCATGTACTCCCCCTCTTTAGGACTCAAATACCAAGACAGCACTAACTTGCACCATCTAACTTAATTTACATCTGTAGGAACTGGCTGTGAAGTGCAGCTTCTTGCTGGTCAGGTATGGGTGAACAGGATGCAATTAGATCTAATTGGAAAATAGGAACTGAGAGAGCTGTGTGAGAGGCAGAAGGAATCTTATCACAGTCTCTGCAGAAGGCATTACAAAAACCATGCTCTTTTCCTTTTTAAATATGACAAAAATGTCAGCAGATCATCGTAATTCTGTTGCATCGTGTCTGAAAGGAAAATCCAGTGTTTGATTTGTAATCGCTTTTCAGTCACATTGAGAACTCAAAGCTGGGGGATTTTTCTGAGAAACCGAGATTGAGGATTTTAAAAGGGAAAGATCAGAGGGAGTTGTGCACCAAGCTTCTTTGAAAATTCCACTTTCTGACCTCTAAATAGCATCAGGATGGTGAAATTGTTCTGTAGTAGCACTGAGAAACCTCGGGAAAAGATCAGAACACATTTGTGCTGCACACAGAAGCAAAATAGCCCCCAGGACACACGGACCTGGGGCAGTGCTGATGATCAGGCAATGACTTGTCCTGAGTGGCAAGTAAAATGATGCATTTTACAATTTAATATGTAATTCTACCTTGTTGATAAAAGGATCAAGGATCTGCCATGGGAGGTATTATGCAGTTATGTAGGAAATAGTGGTTTACATATAATCTACATACAAAGAACGAAAAAAGAACTGAAAGAGTTCTCAGAAGCACGACATGGGTATTGAACTGCACAGTTACTGCTCCTATGCCATGATTTTTCAGTAAGTTAGGCAAAGAAAAGAGGAGAGAAGTTGGAAATGATGGACTTTGGTCGTCTTCAAGGTGGGGATGACCAGAAGGTGTCTTGTAGGTGGAAGAGCATGGATATGTGCAGAGACTGGGGGAGTGAAAAGGGAAGGAACTGGGTTTTGGAGGAGAAAAACAGTTAAGGGAGCCTGTCCTTGGCAGCACTGAGTGTGTGTGTCGGTCAGTGCTGGCCTGAAGGACACGATGGAGTGAATCTTGGGTGTTAGCAAGGAAACAAACTCACAAAAAACTCTGCAAGGAGCAATGAAGCACCAGGAGCTTAATATACTTCTCTTTTTAAATTCTTTCTATGTGTTTGAGGGATTTTTCTGTTTATTTTCTTTTTACTTTTGTGATGTCTCAGCATTCAAATCTTAAATGTATAGGATTGCAAAGTTATAGCTTGGTCCCGAAGGAAACACCAGGCAGTGACTGCTCTATGGGCTGTGTGTTTACCAGCAAGCAGGAAAACATGGCTCAAATAGCTTTTTTAATGGCTGCAGAGTCCCTTTAGGCAGCTTACAGACTTCCACCCAAAGTAACTGCACACAGCCAGCTTCTAACATGCTGCAGTCTTTGTTTTAAATCAGACCATCTTTCTGTCTTGCTTTTTTATTTCAAACTCATCCACAGGTACCTCATTACCTTTGTATTTTGTACTGGCTGTTTAACGTGTAGCAACACGGTGATTTAAAATTGCGAAGTCCTCTTTTGGACCAGACTTTTTCAGTCAGGAATAACTGTGGAATAATGTAAAGTACATTTAAGGAAGACATGCTTCTTCCAAGATGGAAGGACCTTTCAGATGCTGGGATCTTCTGACGCACAGAATTATGAATGTGGGCTGAACATGGGATACTGAAATGAGGAAATTTTATAAATCTTCCAAAGAGGAGAATAGTTTTAAAGGTTTTAAAAGGGCTTAAATTCAGTGAGACTTGTTCAACTTTGCTGTTTCTGGATGCCTCTTCTCAGTGCCCTTGTATCTCTTTTTCTCTGACCCAGTTTTATCCCAAATTAAAAAGCCATCCATAATTGCCTTTATTTGCCCAGTGACCCCAGTTTATGACATCCATACCCACATCTGGTATTCCCAATACTTTTACTTACTGATCCGGTACATACTGCTGTCTGGTATTACTGACAGGTTTCCTACACGCTGTGGCCTTGCAAGACTCTACTCACCAAAAGGTCCCCCTCAATTATCTGTGAAGTTTGGCCATTTCTCACATACCTTTCCCATGGATGGTAAAGAAAAGGTATGAGACATGGCAAGCCAATCATCCCTCGTGGTGCTGCGACTTTTGTCAGCTTTGCACATCGCTCTTGTCTCATCCGGCAATTTCCCATGTCACATCCAGCAGTTTCCCATGTCCTGTTCAGACCACTTAACCACAGCCTGGGGCTTAAGCATTGATCCAGTCATTTCCTTACAGCCCTAACAAGGACCAGTAGCTGTAGAAGAGCAGCGAGAAGACTGTGAAGTAGCTGACATTTCCACTGTGAATGGCTTTCTCCTTTCTTGATAAATCTGTCATGCAAGGACAAAGAAGATACCTGCTTGCTCCTGACAGTCAAGGTCTGACCTTGTTCTTTGTTGTCTTGAAAGTTTGAGGTTAGTAATAGTGTGTTTTGCTTAGTTAATACTGCCAATCCAATAAATTGAAGCACATGCTTTCTTTGTCTTCTGAATTTCTTCATTTCTGGAAGTGTAACTGGATGTATTGTGGCTGTATGTGATCTCCCATGTGCTCTGTCGAGTGATTATATGTGTGGTTTGAGTAAGCAGTAGTGGAAATATCTTGCCAAAATATCCCATGTAGGGTTGGGAGGGAAGACCTCAAACGCTGCCTCTCAGGGTAGGGCAGATTCTCCACTGCATGGATAACACAGAAGAGCAAATGCAACCGATTGTGGTTCTCACCTGTTCGACAGCATTTGTCATGGGTACAGGTGAGAAGATACCAGAGCAAAGCACTGGGAAGACTTCCAGGCAGAGGGAGGAAGTGGAGATAGTGAAGAAAACTGGTCCTACATCTTCTAGTAAAATGAATAATTCCTATCCTTTAAATATACTAAGCCAGGACAAAGTGTAAGAACTACAAGTCACGCTAGTATCTAACTGTATTTGGCTATAAGGATCCTTATCTCTGCTAGAACATGGGGCCTCTGCTTAGAAGGGCACAGTGGTCTCCAGCCAGGCTCGTGTCTCTGCCAGATGGTCTGGCATTCAAATATAAACGACTTACAGGCAGGCACCAGGGCTCTTCAAATCCTGTTCACCACCACAAACATCTGCACACTGCTTCTTTTTGCAGTATGTTTAATGCTTGCTCTTTAAATTGAACTAGATTTAATTGGTTTAAAAATAAACTAATTTAAATGAAACCATGAATGTCCTCATTGAAACAATATCTCTGCTTCTTTTTTTTTTCCCCTCCTTGCAGCTCATGGAAGTTGTATTAAAGGTAGTACTTTTACAGAGATGCCTGCTGTACTCTGACTTCCTCGGGTATGCTTTCTATTTTGATTCAACCCTCTAAATTTTTCTCCCTCTACCTCCTTATTGAATTCTGTAACTCTTCATTTCATAGCGAGAAATTCCTCAGCTTGTTTTCATCCAGAGCTACTGCTCATTAAAAAGAGGTAAACATTGGACTTTTAGGGTATAGACTTTCAGCTGCACACTGGTAGGAAAGGAAGAGAAAATGTATCTGTGAATGTAAGAGAAGATGACGAGCAGCTCTTAAAATCTGCCCATGATTCCAAGAGGTTTTTTTTCCTACTCCCATCATGGAGAGACTAGGGAAAGGGACAAACCATTTACAAGCATAGTAAAACAGAGCATTAGTTAGACATGGATAGTTACTAAAGTGACTATTTTCAATTTTTAAATGGCAAACCAAAATATTATCTTCTGCCTAGTATAGTAGAAAAAATTAAATGTAAGTGGGGATATTGCCAAAAGGTTTATGGCATATTAACAAATGTTATTTTTGGATCACTATGCAACTAGGCAAAAACCAATTCTTCAATATAGCACCTCAGTGAACTAGTGTATTTTTTTTTAATATTTTGATGGCAATAACCTGCCTGATGCTTGATGTCCGTTCTGCTGATGATCAAATCGATGGATAAATTATTAAGCAGTAGTGATGGACAATCTTTCAGAGGTCATTACTTTAACAGTAATAAAAATGAGTGTATAAAACGCATCTGCTGACACCTTTGTAATGGAAAAAGCTGCTTTTGGGAGCTCTCTCAGCAGCTATGCTGTGCTGTACCAGCACAATTGCTAAAATAATAGCACTCTAACAGCCATGGAGGACAATAAGAAAACCTGTATGAAATGAATTGGGATGTTCTTGTCTATTTTCATATGGCCAACACCTCCTTCAGGAAAACACTGTCACTCTTGGGGAACTTGTTGTTATCCTTCAAAGAGTTCAAGTGAGACTGGAGATTGAGCCTGGGAAATATTATCCAGGAATACCAGACCAGAGAGCTGTTGCAGCATAGGAAAGCAGATATTGCCATTATGCTCCGTTTCCCTGTTTAAAGGGTGCGGACAGCAGAGCCCACATTTCTGTCCAGAGACTCTGTTCTGCATGTATATGTCTGTAGGATGTGTGCATTGCCATCAGTGGAGCATGTCCCAGGCCTATCCCAAGCAATGTGCTTTGAAACAGTACCTGTGATGGGTGTCATCTCTTAGCTGAGGAAGAGATTTTTGCAATGAGTTCTTGATTTGGGGATATTTTATTTTCTGAGGATGTAATATTTGTGTAGCTAGGTCCTTTAGGATGGTTTATAGGGAGCCTGAGAGATGCTCAACAGCAAGAAGCAGGTCAGAGAGGCTTACCCACTGGTCTCTTTGGACCTTGGTTGCTATAAAATCTGCTAAAACCTACTACGCTTACAGTGGGATGTTGTGATGATAATCACTTTGCACTTGGAAGGTGTCTTGTGATAGCTCAGACTCTTTTGAGCCCACATAGTTAAGCTGCCCTTTCTTCCACAGAGATGACTTTTATTTGTCCCAAAAGAATGGGATCCATCAACTTCAGTTACCATTCAAAGCTTCCTGGTGGTGTCAGGTAACATGTTTTCTTTCAGTTAACAAAGTGAAGGTGGCCATTTACCTTGATGAAGCTGACAAGCAGTAAGTCGTTAAACCGCAGAAACTCCATTTCTGTCACTCATATGTCAGAAATGATAGATTTGCTGGGTGCAGACCTCCAAGCACTTTGAAGCTGAGGACTCGGCTGAGCCCAAATGCTGTATCACGTTAGCTATCCTTGCTAGTGTGAACAGGCTTGCAGCTTTATGTGTTTCTATACCAATGCAGTCTCTTTCCTCCTAGGGATTGGGCCATACCTTTGAATACCACCATATAAACACCTGATTATGGTTTAACTGCGTCCATATTTAGTAAGGAACTGACAAAGCCTATGCTGGCATTAGGAAAAATAAAGGATGATCGGTCTTTTGCAGCAGAGCCATAAGACGGCTGTGTCTTGTCTGCTGCACTCTGTAGAGAGGTGGGGATCAGTCTCTTCTCCCAAGTAACAAGGGATAGGACAAGAGGAAATGGCCAGGTGAGGTTTAGATAGGATATTAGTAACAATTTCTTCACTGAAAGTGTTATCAAACACTGGAACAGGCTGCCCAGGGAAGTGGTGGAATTGCCATCCCTCGAGGTATTTAAAAGACAGGTAGACGTGGTGCTGCGGGACATGGTTTAGTGGTGGACTTGGCATTATTAGGTTTGCAGTTGGACTTGATGATCTTAAAGGTCCCTTCCAACCTACACGATTCTATGATTCTATAATAAGAAGTAGAAGACATACAGGAACTACCTGTTCATAAAAGATAAAGAAGAAAAAGAAAACATGCTTTCACATTTGGGATTATTTTTCTGGTAGTCCAGAAGAATATAGGAAGAGGGAGAGCCTATCTTTCTGCTCTAAAACTATTTATGTATTCATGGATCCTTAGTATTGCCAGTCCCTGTATCGAGTAGTAGGGTCCAGGAGCGTCCTGGGATGCTGGGAGAATCCTCCATTCACACCGACTTCATTTTCCCCCTTCCCCAAACAGAAGCCCTGGGGATATAAACCAGAAAGGGACCGCAGCGCTCTTTGGCCATCAGGATGAAGCAAGAGGTTCAAAGCTGTGGGGACGGAGAGTACCTCCCCTGCAGCCTCTGCATCGTCAGCTGCAGCCATGCTAGAAACTTAGAGGTAGAAGGGAAGGCAGCGTCTTCTGCAGGATCAGTTAGGGCTGGAGAGGAGAAGGTAGGTGTTTAGTACACAAGATCCTCTTAAAATATGCCCAAAAGATTTACCTGTTCTTTGCTGGTTTGTTTTGGCAGCTTTTGTTTTTAAACTGTCTGAGTTAGTTTCTACGGAGCCCTGCTTCTGTCTTTAGAGTGGAACTCGTTTATCACACAGCCAAACTGCTGCTGCTGCGGGACCTGTGGGACTTGCTTTGCATTTTCTTCTGTAGGTTTCAAAAGAATTTTAAGCTGCACATTTTTGATTTATCTTGTACATTAGGTGGTCCAAGAGCAAGAGATGCTGAGAAAAGGATAGATAACCTCTCAAACATGCCTTAAGGGAATCTTGCAAGAAAAAGGGATATAAGACTTGTTAGGGTGTGGGTTTTTTCATCACAGGTGGCCCTCACAGCTGGAACAAGGAAAGCTTTTGTGTTTGGTTTGTATACACTTCAAAACCATGGATGCTTCTATTGCTGAACGCCTCCCACAAAGTGGGGAGGGAATTCTTCTGTGTTTCCCTGCAAAAAATGAAGCTATCTTAAACTGCTGGAGGGTGAGTCTGAAAGAGCATCTGGAAGAGATGAACCTACAATAAGAATGAAATAATGCCACGTTTTCTCTTTCTGTGTTATGTATGAGTCTCTCTGTTAGATCTGTGCTATGTTTGCAATGCCTTCTTTTGCCAGTTAAGGCAAAAACTGACCCATTCACAGTACTGTCAGTGAAATACCACAACCGCAGTCAGACCTCAGGTACTCAGTAGCTTCTCCATCCAACCACTGCTCCTGTTGTAATGGCAACACCAGCTGTACTATTCTGACACATGCCTATCCAGGCAAAAGAACTTGCATGCAAAACTTTACGAGTATTTACTGTTGCTTGTCATGGATATATGTCTTCTTGCTCATTCTGTAATATTAAACATGGAAAATACATGGTAACAATATGGCCGGACAAGAATTGGAGAAACTGATGCAATCATGGTTTGTGGTCACAATATCCTCAGCTTACGCTGATGTTAGGTGGGTATGTGAGGTCTTCTCTCAGTTTTTAAGGATTAGTGAGATTTGTTCTCTTCTCAGTGACTGGTGTATTAGTTTGGGCTTGTCTATTGAGGAAATGAGTTTACAGTATGCTTGGGGTTACAGCTATAGGTATGGGCACTCTTCGTTGTATTTGACATTCATCTGTTATCTTGAAGTAAGCAGTTAAAGGTCCAGATTTGTAGATAATAAAGCTTATCCTCACTATCTTTGACAAATGTCTCTTTGACAGTGAGGAACTCTAGAAGGATCTAACAAGCCTGAATGAATGACAAAGAACGTGGCTGAGGACGATAAATGTGCAGTAGTTCATCTAGGGAAAATAAAATAAACTATGCCTCCACAATACTTCCAGTCAGTTCAGAAGAGATACCTTGGCATCACTGTTGGCAGGTCTCTGAAATCATTGGCTTAACATGCAGTGACAGCCAATAAACCAACAGGAAAAGAGGCGCCAACAGGAAAATAGGCACCACCAGGAAGAGTACTGAGGAACAGACAAAAGATGCCCCTTTGCTGCTATATAAAACTTTGATACACCCACGCTATGAGGACTTCAGGTCTCCACATCTCATGAAGAATGTCATGGGGTTTTGAGAAAAGAGAGAAGAGCAATGAGGAGCCAAAATTTACGAAATCATGAAAGCAGTGTAAAAATGAATTGAATGCAGAGCTCTTATTCATGAAAACCCACAATGTATGAACTGCAGGGTATTCCTTGAAACCTGTAGGGTATCAATTTAGAACAAATTTTTAGCAGTGGTGTGGTTTTATTTACACAGTGAGTACTGAAGTTCAGAAAGTTGTTTCCATTAGAGTGGCAATGTCTGTGGTCTGCTCCTGGTAGACAAAAAATTTACAAAGAAATAAAGAAGTAAAAAAGCAGTAAAAAAGAAGGCTTTCAGTCACCTCTAGCCAGTTAGTTAGGGCTTGTGGGACATGGCCACATTCCACCTTTCAGGGTAGGGCATTTTGTGTAGCCAAACAGCAGTTGTTTTGCATAATTAAGCTAATCTATACTAGTAAACCAAACAGTGCTTGGTGATTTCCTAACCACCGAAACTCAGCCCTCTATATTGTCAAACTGTTAGCATGGTTCCTGGCACATCTTTAGCGTGGTCTAACTAGCAGCTTCCAAAAGATTTTTCGTTATATTTTGGAAGTTAGCATGGACCAGAGACCATTTCCAATGGGCATTTTGGATACAGCCACTCTAGAGTGGGTGGTAGGAAAGTCTGACAGTGTGGATGTGATCTGATAGCTCCACTTGGCTCATGGTGACTCAAAGAACAAGTGCTGTCACTGTATAACTTACTGGAACGGGTATAACCAGTGTGTTGAAGATCTATGGCTCAAATATTGCTGCTGACAGTGGGCTATGGGTATTATGGACTTAAGAAGTGCTATAGTGGGTCTGTACCCAAGCATACATATTCCTCTGAAGCTGACATACAAAGTGTGTGGCAAGTCAGGGTAGAGAGGCTGATGGATTAGCTGTTCATTTCAGGTAACGACATTTATTTTTGAACTCTGCCCTTGGTTTCAGTTCTGAAGGACTTGGGAACAAATGCTCTTTCTGGCCCAGCCCATGTTTGCCAATTGTGTAACCTCAGCCATGCATATTACTTGCATAGCTAATTTTTGCATCGACACCTTGCCAAGCCAACTGTCCCATTTTTCTAGTGTATTTACGCAAGAGGGTAGTTTTGCACAGCTCTGGTTCAGTAAGCTTGTAGAGTAATCATTTACCAGGCTTATGGATTTCCATTGCACCTGTGCTGCTGGGAAGTGCCCAAAGATTTCTGTGTGGAGTCCTATACACCCGTCTCCAATTCTTTCTGTAGCCATGAACGAACAGCTGCTTTCAAGTCTGTGTGACTTACGAAGCATGACTACACCATTTGTGCAGGATGACAATTTTAGTGAGGAAACCACTTGGATGGGTCAGCAGGGGGAAGGCAAAATTTGAATAAAGCCATAAAAGACTATCTGAGACAAAAGCACTGTAAGAAATTCTGGAAGTGTTTCAACCAAGGAAAAAAAAGGATTTTGAGTTTTGAATTTGTCTCCCGACAGTAGTTTGCAAAATGAATGCATATCCAATAATCAAAGAACTATTCGATGTGAAATTTGGCGTACAGGAGATGGGTGCTGAGGTACTTTGTTTATCTCCCCTATAATGACTTACATGAATCAGTTAACAGAGATTATATTGTGCTGGGTGGAACATATCACCATTTTCAGATGGTCAGGCTAAATTTCAGCCTACCAGAGGGACTAGAGTACCATGTGTACATCAGAAGACGATGAGTAGTTAATCAGAGAAGAGCTTTCAATTTTAAGTGGCTTTGAAAAGCTGTATGTGTTACTTTTCACATTTGGGTAACACAAGAAGAATTTTAGTCTTGGAGCTGTTCCACATTCAGAACTGCCGCCCCAAATCTACCCTGAAGGTTAGTTGGGTTGGTTTCCAGTTGCTGCCAGAAGGCAGCATCAAATGGTGCTGAGTGGTGCTGAACTATTTTTCTCCTTCTAGCAGTCAGATGTAGAATAATCTCCAACAATGTTCAGCAAATACCAATAAATTTAAGACCTGAAGAAATTCTTTTCCAAAGTGTTCAGCATCACCAGTCAGGAATAATTTAAGATGGTCTTATTGTGATAGTCTTATTATTAAGATAGGTCATTTTTGATTTGTGATATATTCTTGCCCTCAAGAAATATTCTTGCCTTCAGACACCACTATGATATTTATTCCTGGAAAGGAGTTTTGCAGAAAAGGACCTGGGGGTCCTGGTGGACACCAAGTTGACCATGAGCCAGCAATGTGTTCTTGCAGCAAAGAAAGCTAACACTATCCTCGGCTGCATTAGGCAAAGTATTGTGAGCAGGTTGAGGGAGGTGATCCTTCCCCTCTACTCAGCAGCGGTGAGGCCACACCTGGAGTGCAGTGGTCAGTTCTGGGATCCTGAATACGAGTGACACATGGACATACTGGAGAGAGTTCAATGAAGAGCCACGAAGATAATGAAGGGACTGGAACATTTCTCCTATGAGTAAAGCTCAAGAGAGCTGTGACTGTTTGGCCTGGAGAAGAGAAGGCTCAGGGGTATCTCATCAGTCTACAGAAATAGCTGAAGGGAAGGTAAAAAGAAGATGCAGCCAGGCTCTTTTTCTGTGGTGCCGTGACAGGGTGAGAGGCAATGGGCACACACTGAAACACAGGAGGTTCTGTCTGAACATCAGGAAATGCTTTTTTACAGTGAGGGTGACTGAGCACTGGCACAGGCTGTGCAAGGAGGTGGTGGAGTCTCCATCCTTGGAGATATTCAGAACCCATCTGTACAGGGTTCTGGGCAACTGTCTCTAGATGTCCCTGCCTGAGTAGGAGGGTTGGACTAGATGACCTCTGGAGGTCCCTTCCAACCTCAACCAGTCTGTGATTCTGTGATCCTACAGATAACATTGTAATCAGTTCCAACAGCGTAGGCATGGAAGTACAAGGATTTGTACCTGAGCTAGAGCATGTTACGGGCACACCTGAACCGGCATCTCTTAACTACAGTGTGAAGAGATGTGACTGTAGAACGGGACCCACAACCCTCCTACTCACTGAGTTTAATACCAACATCCTTGAACTATTGTGCCTTTGTCACTTCCTCATTAACAGTAGTTACTAAAGCTACAAAACATTCCACTCTGACCATTAAAAATTATAAAATTACTGAAGCTGTATTAGTTTATTTGTTTTCTGTAACAGAGTAAACACAATGCAGTTTTCCTAGTCAAGCTGGCCATTATATCAGCAGCATTAGGAGCTTAAAAATATGAATATAGAAATGATTTCTGAAATCTTTCCATGTCTTGGGCATGCTACTCCCATGGGGAAGTGTAGCCGTGCACGTATACATTCATATTTTCTGACAGTCCAGACGTACCCTCCTGATTTAAAGTCATTGTTCTTCCTACTATGAGAAATGACATCATTGCTGTAAGTGTGGTGATATATATTTCTGTGAATTTATGATGGTGGCACCGCTGAGAAGTCTTGAATAAGCTTGGAATGTACCTAAACACGTGAAATCAATTCCATGTATAAGTAGTTAGGCCTTTTACATGATTAATGTACACAATTTCACAACAAGCTTTCAGGTCAGCCCCTCCTACTGATCTCATTCAATAGACCTCAGGATCAGCAGAGCTGGAGTATGTCTTGGTTATCCCTGGGGATAAACTGAATTATGCTAGATGCTGCAGACTGATCCTTCTGCAGCAGAAGTATCTGCACTGACAGATTCTTGGCTGATGGAAAGCAGATTTGATCCATCCAGGCTGAAATTTTGGGTTAGGGCACAGGTACGTAACTGCAAGCAGTTGTGTTGGTGCATCTGAATTACTTGCTGCTCCCCAGGTGAATCACAGTAGATGGTAAGGTGCACTCTGCTCCTCCTTTCCATTACAGCATAAAATGCGTTCATGTTAGCTACCATAACCCCAAGTTTTTCCTCATAACTGCGACAGGCTAACAGCATAGCTACTTAAAAAGTGAAGTTTGGTTGCTCTGAACCACTTATCCGCGCTCTTCCCATGCCAGTGGTTAAAACTTCCACCTAATTGAAAATCTGAACTAAAAACTGGCCATCGAAGACCAATGGTGTCTGTACACCATCTTGACTGTTTTCTCAAAACAGTGGTCTACCGAGTGCTGTTTCTTGGACTAACTGAAGCACACTTTACAGTGGATTTTTACTGTTCTGTGGAGGTAAAAGTAAAAAGTGAAAAAAACCCCTCTACACCTACCCTGTCTGACCTGCTAGAATTCAACTGGACATTTTTCTGAAGTATTTACTAGCTTTTCTTTAGACTATTTTGAAAAAAACTTAGCATAGCATAGAAATAGCAGGTCCTAAGATATTCTTACTAATGGAAATACCTTCCCCATTTAAGTATGTATAGCAATGAAAACATCTTTTCTTAACTTCTTGGTCCACCTGCGTGAAGTTTCATCAGTGCTTCGAGGTGGATGAGTGTTGGACGTATAACTGTGAGACACTGTGGAGACTGAAGATATATATATAGGCTCAAAAAAGTAATCAGAGGAATGAATGGTGGAAAAAAAAGTCCATAAAATGTGTTTGGCAATAGCATTTAGCTCTGAAAGTCCCTAAACTGCAGCTTGCTAGGAGATTCAGGGCTATAATGGGTGGATTATTCTATACTCGCTTTCTTGTCCCTCTTCTGAGGCTCATGCTACAAGTCTTGAATTGAGACCAAGCTAAAGAGGAGTTCGGTTTGATGTGGTATAACCATGCTTAGGAGTCTTTACTTGTGGTTTACGTGCACCCCCAATCTTGCTTGCTCTATCTGTGTCCTACTGCCGTGATTCCCGGGACTAGGGCTAATTTCAGTGTCCTCCACGTCAAACAGAAACTATGCTTCAAAGGGAGAAGTTGAGTGAGGGTGTCTCAGTAAGGCAATTGCGTAAGAAATGACAGCAGAGAAGAAAAATAAAAATAACTACGACTATTTTAAGGACGTGTATACCACAGGGTACGTAGCTATTGTGATGGGCAAATAAAAATGAGAGGAGCTGGGTGACAATATAAGCAGCAGTGTTCTTCTCATTTTAAAGACAGAATGTGTTGTATCTGAAGGTCAAATGCAGGATACTGTTATTAAATATTAAGGATAAATTTGTTTTGAAGAAACAGCAGATGCTTACCAAATATCAGTGGAGGGAATGTACAAAAGATGAAAAGAACATTACTAGCAATGACAATAAAGGAACAGAAGCAGGACATAAAAATGCAAATAAAAACCTGCTTTTTGCACTGCATATGGCATTTTACAAATACAGAATCCACCTACCTGTGAGTCAGCTGTTAGCAAGAGATGTTTTGCACTAACATTCTACAGAGTTAAATTAATGAGGCTACTATTAGAAACAGCATTAGAGAAATGCTAACCTTGCAACAAGCATTTAAGCTAAGAACATTTTTCTTTCTCCTAGTTGTATTCTCTCAGAAATGTAAACGCCCTCCAAGTTTAAGGAGCACATTATAAATAAAAGATATTATTTTCCTGCCTGCATGTTTAAAATGTAAAGTGCCATCCCTAGCACTGCCACATAATTCATTTTTCTACTACCCTTCACAGAAAACATGGCAAAGTTGCTACTTATATTGAAGGCAAATACCGAAGAAATATTGAAGGCAAAATGGCATCTTCAAATGAAGTGAGATACATTCTTCTCAGGCTCTTAACAGAGGAGATGCCCCTGCCCTTTTGAAAGGCTGTAGTCCAGAAGACCTTTGGCTGAATAGGCTTCTTCTTTCATAATAATGCCTGAATCGCAGCTAAAGTGTTTGCCCATTTATTTCCTCTTCGATTGCCTTGGTGGTAAGTCTTAAGGCATTGACTGATATTTTTTTCACCTTAGCTAGTACCAAAAATGCATAAGCTGGAAAGCTCTTCCTAACTGAAAGCTAAAGTGGGCTTTCAGGTATCTTTGATGAGCAGAGTATTAATATTGTGGTATCCAGCAATAACGCAAAATGTATTTAGTTGTTCACTTTAGCTGTATTGATGTGATGCTTTCTCCTGCTCTGGATGGTCTAACATAACCAGAGTGATGTAGGGGGTCACAGAGAAGCCATTCAGATGGTAAATGTGTTTAAGCACTTGCTAACTTCAGTTCTGCTTTGAAGTCAGCTGCACTGGTAACTGAAAGACCGATATGTATCTGCTTGCATGTGTTGTTTGAGGATGATCCAAAATCACAGGAGCACTTACCCTCAGAGTTTGTCTCGCATCCTTAGGTAGTCAGTTGGTTGCTCTGAGCTTCCATTTCCTTACCTTTGTCAGGCTCCTACAAGCATTCTTCAGTCCCTAAAGACCATGAAATGTCTGACAGCAAGTGCTACAGAAGTGCAAGGCATTGGTAGCATACGGTAGCGTGCTCTTGATTCCTGAAGAATGGAAAAGACAGCATAGAGGAGAGGGAAGAGGAGTTATAGGAGGGATAAATAGCAGCCTCTTCAAAATTAGTCCTGCTGACTTGTATCCACATATCCATGTATAACTCCTGATTGTGCCTACTCTTGTGGTTTATACCTCAAGCTTTCAAATACAGTGCTTCAGGAAAAGGGGGACCCACTGTACTGTGTGATTGATCTCCTGTGTTACCTGAACCAAGCAGCGTGTTCTTCCCTACTGCATGGCAGCCTGCACTCCCCACTTGCTTTGCAAGCAGTTCTAGCCCCCGAGGAGCGCTGCAGCAGGAGTACCACAGCTGCACAGCCTCTTGCTTCGTGGTAGACTGTAGCATCCTTTGGAGGAGAAGCAACCTGGAACCAGAGGAGACAAACCAAATGTTCTGACCATCAGGGCTGGAGTATCAGCACTTTGGAGAAAGTGGAGATTGTTTAGGGCTTCTGAAACTAGGGCAGCTCTCAAGGAGGAAAGAACTTCCCCTTTTTCTCTGATAAAAAGCATGTAATCTAATATTTTAGTTGCTATTTTAACCAAAATTGCGCTAAAAGTGGGTTGCTTTTTGGAATACATGGCTAAAAAAGATAGCTAAGTCTGTTGCCAGCAATCTTCGCTTCACCCCTNTCTTCCTGCTTGAGGTGGGCAAAAAGGATCTCTGTGCGTTGTGTTCTCAGGTCTTAATGTCTGCTGATGCAGCTGTTCACTGTGCATTTTATTGTAAATACTATTACTAACATTTGCCACTCCTTACCTTGTATTTCCTCTATGGGGAGGACTATGTGTGCAGTGTGCTATTTGGGTTTGGAGATTCATTCCTTGACGTGTCTTTTCTGACATTTGCTTTGGACAGCAGGCTGCACAAGCCTACCTTAGCTTGGAACATGATTAAATAATCCTGAATTGTTGCATTGTCCCTGAGAAACCTCTCGTGCAGAAGAGCTTTACCCATCTATTAGGTGGAATTGTCCACTGCGGGCTTCAGTTCTCAGAAGGAGAATTCTGTTGCATGTTGAACTCAGGAGAAGTGAACAACTTGATGACAAGAAGAAAGGGAAGAGCTTCAGCAAAGGCAGCTCTCCATGGCAGCAAAAGGTTAATGTGTTTTTAGTTCCTTCCAGGAAACTCACAAAAGACAGGACACTGCCCTGGCCTTTGCAGAACTCCCTGGCTGAGCTCATGTGGGGAAGCTGAGCTTCCCTTTGCTGATCTGCAGATACAACAATGTCAATTTGCCTGCTCAGTGAGCTATCAAGGGCTCCTTTGTTTGGAGGGCACTTCTGCAGAACAAGTCATATCTTTCCTGTTGCTCAACCAAGCGATGCTAGGGTATTTAAATGGACCCTCTGGGAAGGAAACCATGTGAAAGCTATTTGTTGTTAAAACAAATTCCTAGATTTCATGTTAAACAAACAAACAAACAAACAAAAAGACCAGAACAAATTGAGACAGCTACTTAAAAAGTGGATAGATCACACCTCTTCTCCTTTCTTCTAGTTACCTGTTAATTCACTGCAGAACCAATGCCAAGGTTATGTAGAATCCACTGTGACAGAGGTCTGGTTCCTGAATTTGGAGTGCTAGTATAATACTAGTCACTAACCAAAATAAAAAAAAAAAAAAAGTTTTCCAAAGGGATGCAGATTTCTTATTGTTTTTAACCTCTTTCATGCATCTTCATCAAATCAGATGATTAATCCTTGCAGAGGATACGGTAAAGATTTTACTTTTATGAAGGGGAGAGACACCGCTAGTGTTAATAATTTCTTCCTCTGGCAGGGATGCAGGTAAAAGAAACGTAGGATACAGAGTTATGCTGGAGCTTGCAAGTCAGATCCAATGGGGTATGAGAATGGATAAAATCAATAACAAGCACTGGTGCCTGGATGGACCAAACCTCTGTTTTAGTCCCAGACTATGTCCATCACTGCAAAGGAGTCTTGCTGATCACAGCAGGCTGCTGCTAAGAATCACTGCTATCCTCAGATCCAGAATGCATTCTTCACATAAAGGTAATACAGCACAGAGTGGATGGGACCTGCACAGTGCTGGGAATGAGAACTGTGAAGAAAAGAAGATTGATTGAACAGAAGTCTTGTATGGGATCCAGGTGATCTTGGTCAACATAGTTCCTCTGACTGTAGTGGTATCGTCATGAACTCCTAGTAGCTGTCAAGACCATGGAGTCTAGGGATAATTATGCTTTTGTTCAACAAATCAGTCTTTACTGAGAAGCTTAATGCACCATTCAGCCATCACTGTGGGGTGGTAAAAGAGGCATCCTACCTTCAAGGTGTACAGTAAGTCACCGTGGGCTCCTACATAAACATGACAGCTATCTGCTCCCTGCTGATACCTCTTTGCATCCATAGCTCTCACCCTGCTCCTTAGGCAAAGATCTATTGCTCTCTCTGCTTACCTGTTTGCAAAGCCCTGTGAAACAAAAATCTTCCTCTTTGCAACGTGGTAATGGATCACTAACTCTCAAATCACTGCAGTTCCTTAACAAAGAACGGCATGATCCAGCAATAAAGGAAAATAAGTTTATAGACAAAGTGTAATTAGAACTGGCAAAGCTGCTCTTTGCTATTCAGGAACATACTTGACTGTGATTTCCCATTGTTTACTTATAGTCTGTATTTGTCTGAAAGAATGGATATAAAAAGGGAAGAGGCATGGTATTTTATTCAGCAAAAAAATGGGCCCCTCATGGACACATAGAAACACCAGGAACTGAAATTGTTGAGCTCTGTCTGGAGGTCCGAACTGGAGTAAGATGATGTAGCCCCTTGGCTTCAACATTAATTTACTGATGGATAGTCATGAGACAGAGTCCCAGGTACACCCAAGCTCCTTGTTGATACTCTTCATATTGGTCAGGCATGGTGGGAGCCCGTTCTCCAGGCTGTGACACCCTGGTGTCTGTGTGTCCCTAGGAGCTTTCTCCTGCAGGCAGACACACGGAGCTTTGTTTAGTAGGCAGGCAGTGGCATGGATAGGTGGTTGCAAGGTGGGAGTATGCTTTAACCTTCCAGCCATGGAGCTACCCCGTGGACAGCCGACCTGAGGAATATGTTAAGCCTAGTGACTACCCATGAGGTTGGGTGCAGACAAACTGGTGGATCCTGCCAATAACACAGGTTATTTGACTCTGGGGAACAGAGATGGAGCGTCAGAAAAAGAGGAGACTGCAATACAGAATGCTAAATCACGCTCAGGTCCTTTTCAAATTATGAAATGTTTGCCTTGATAATTTTGGGATCCATGCTTTCCTTTGCACCACAGCTACCGCCTTTTCTTTTTTCCTCCTTCTTCCTCTGTGGCTAATTTTCTCCATTCTAGTTCAAGAGTAACAGTAAAACTCCTTTTCACTGTTTTGTCCATTTGTCTCTTCCTCCTCCAGCTTCTTTAGTGCATTTCTGCATCTATCATTCTCAGATTTAAATTCTTTCCCTGCTGTAAAGGATGTGGCACAGCTTAAGACCTGACTTCGTCTTAAGTTAATTTGGTTTTCTGTCTTTTGGTTCATCAATTTTTTTGACTGATGATTATGCAGTTTTTCCCTGCCTCCCTCCTCCCCACTCTTTTCTCCGTCGGCCTCCCTCCTATAATCCCCATCTTCCTGGGATGAAGGTTATTTTAGTCTGAATGCCAGCTGAAATTCATTCCTTTCGCCTACCACTCCAATGCTGTTCCCCATGCATCTGCGATCTTATATGCTTTTTCAATCTCTTGTTCAAACTCTGTTGGTTTCTAAAACTGGGAACACTTTTCATTTGCAAATGGCTTCAGTTCTCTCTGTCTTTATTTGAATCACCAGCTTGCCTTCTATAATTTACCCTAACTTTCAGATAGAGATTTGGCTACAGAACACTTCCACTGACTCACCAGATGAAACTTCTGAATTTTAAGCTCTTTGAGGAAAACACAGTGACTGTGTCCTAATTCTGCAAAGTGCCATATATAGTGCAACACACAAATTGGAGAAAAATACTCTTGGAAAACGAGTGATGAACTATTTGAGTGGAAATAGTGCAGTGGATATTTAAGACCACCTGGGAAATCAGTGACCACTTAGCTTGACTTCAGTAGGCTAGAATGAGTAGCGGGGGACTGTGAAAGTAAGTATTTTGGGGAAATAAACCTGCTGAGCAGTAAGCACCATGAGTTTGAGACATCAATCATGTCTGACAAAATCTGTGGCCTCCTTTGATATTACAGGTTGGGTGGGTGAAACACATATGGTGGATGTAATCAATCTTTTTTTGAGTAAGTATTTGATACATTGCAATCTAAAACCACAGAAAGATGATGGTGTGATTAACATTGACTGACAGATCACATTTGCCGGCAGAACAACTTGATAATGGAAGTAAGGGTGGAGGTGCTGAATACTTGAGCAACACCTTTCAGTAGAATTACAAGAGGTAGTGAAGTTTGGATCACAACCGGAAGTGATCTCAGACAATGTCCCAAAAGTAAATACGGGATCAGGACTTTTCAGGTTATTCCTTCTTGGAATTCCACATTGATTAACATGGCAAATGGTACCATGATGGGAAGCAGTGTAAATGGCAGCCAGAAAGAAAATAAAAATAGCTATTAGATACCCTGGTGAGAGTAGAAAGGAGTAACTCTTAACTGATGTGAAATTTTAAAATAGAAAGAAGCGATGTGATATACATAGGTGCTATGGAAAGATGACTATTGAGTTTCTTTCCAAAGAATCCTTAGAAAATATTGAATTGCAGAAGTTATTTGAAATAGTGACCTGTTAACAAAATTAAGTGCTCTGCAATCAAGAGGAGATTGCTGCAGAGCAGGAAGCGACCCACTTATAGCTTTGTTTCTGAAAGTCAGAGGTGCTTTGCCTGATTAATATTGCAGCATTAAATAATGCTCATACTGCAACATTTAATGCTCTTATATGTCTGAGGCTGGTTTTAGAGCTTGTTAGTTTGCAAGTACACTTTGGGGGGAAAAAAAACAACAGGACAATGGTACAAACTGAGTTGTTTAGATGTCAGTAATTTAACTTAATCAAAGTGCTTTATACTTTGATTAATCAACTGAGAATTTTTTACAAGGCTAATTTGGGTGGGATTCCTCTCACCCTGAGACATCTGAATTTGGTCACTGAAATCTGAACTAGACCTTCAGTTCTCCTAACAGTCCATGGAGGGGAACAGATATAATTTGTGACATCTGCTGTGAATTACTCTGTTCACCCTAGTTAGGTGTCTGAAATGAATCACCCACTGGAGCTGCCTAATGCACCTTGTTTTCTCCACTGACAACAGAGCTAGCCCAAGATACTAAACTTAGATTTGGAAAACTGTTTTATATCTGTTGGATAAATCTGCTAAGGATGTAGTTCTTAGAGCTTTCAGAACTGGAATACTCTTTTCTTTTGCAGCAATTTAAGCCTCACTCTCTCCCTATAGGTGCCACCGTCTCTGTGCTGTGCTGATAATAGCTATAAGCTGTGATGATAGACAGTATAGCCTATTTCTCTCCACATAATATTTTCAGTCTCAAATGCTTTGTCCTTATAAACTTGTCCTCCCTAAGTGTGATGGTGTACTCCACCACCAACCTGACCTTTATCTCCCATAACTGCCCAAGCGATAACCACCTGTGGTGGCCATAATGGGTGCATCTAGTCATGATGGCTGTATCCATCTCAAAGTGGTTTTGGGGAGACAGATATCTACACAATAGCCAAGGGCTAACTTGAGCAATGCACCCACCTAACCACAATACTGGTACTGTGGTCAATATGTAAATATGACTATAACTCAATCAATCATCTCACCCCCATAAATAGTGAACAGTCCAAGAGCCCTTTGAGCTCTCCCGCGCAGCACCAGGCTGCACGCCAGGATGTCCCCTTGAGTAGGGATGCCACTCAAGGTTACTTCTCGAGATTCAGAGATTTCTTGCTGCAACAGATCCTTGGTAAGTGACTAATAGCATGCTAAACTGAAATCTTAGCGAAGTGATATAAAGGATTGATTGCACACAAATAATCCTTTAGACATAAACCATTGACCAAGTTCTGGAACTAGGACTGGATCCAGCTGCTCCTAGACTCCTCTCTGAAAAGGAGTTTAGAAAGCAAGGGGGTCCTTTCTGAACCTTGCGACTCAATGGGAGGGTCTCCCTGACAGCTCTGTCTGGCCCTGTCCTCTATGCAGTAAATAAACAAGTGTACCTTGCCATCTAATCTTGTTAAACTGTTCCATTTACTATCAAACTTTGTTAAATCATTGTTTTGTATCAATAAATACATTGCTGCATTTCTCTTATGAGTGAAGTGCACCGCTCCATCCATGACACCAGGTCTTCTGCCTGATCTGTGCTAAAAACCTTAAAGTTAGTATTATTTTCACCAGTTATTTCTGGTCACTCTCAGTTAAAATGGATTTAAATCTAATAACTTCTGATCTTCATTAGGAATATGGAAAGCAGCATGCTTGACCTCAGAACTGTTGGATGAAATGCTGCCTGGTGGTGCCTCATCATTCTTTAAAGATGTAGTAACAGACACGTGTTTTCTTTGAGGTATCTGAAATATTAGAGTTCACTATGTTCCTTGCTAATCATCACCATCCCTCAGCACATTTGAAAATTGTTATGCTTCTTGTGGTGAAATTTTTACACTGAAAGGGTCATCAAGCATTGGAACAGGCTGCCCAGAGAAGTGGTGGAGTCACCATCCCTGGAGGTATTTAAAAGACAGGTAGACGTAGTGCTTAGAGATATGGTTTAGCGATGGTTTTTGTTAGAGTTATGTTGATGGTTGGACTAGATGATCTGAAAGGTCCCTTCCAACCTAGGCAATTCTATGATTCTGTGATACTATGAAATAAAAGTAACTGGTAACATCCTGGACATTTTGCAGAAGCTTAGTGTAGTGTTAAAAGTTTTAAGTCAAGATCTGCCACATGCATGCTTTTCGACTATGTTTTGGGCCGTTAGCCCACCTACAGCTTGCACCCTGAGGGTGGCCTTCTTAACACAAGCATCCAGATTTACACACTTAGATTTAGGTCTCTATAAAGTACGTGTCTACATGTGTGCTAGGTGTCTAATCTCCCATAACAGTCGGTAGAAATGAGATGCCTGAGGAGACAAATCTGTTTTTACACCTCCTACAGTGTCTAATTGCTTCCAGTTACGGCTGGATCAGGGAGCTGTTAATGACCTGTGAAACCATCAGAATAGAAGTTTAATTTGAAAAGGTAATGTCCAAGGGCTGGTTGATGCCCTAGTTGAGCAACTGGATTTTAGGGGTGAGCTTAGGTATGATTTGTAATGAGCAGATCCATCCCATGTCAGCACATTGCTGGTCACTGAATCTTGCTTGTAAGAATTTTCAGCGCTTTGATATACTTCAAGATATCTGAGATATCCATAAGAGAGTAGTAGATATGACACAGGACATATAAAAGACCTGTGCCTCTATACAAAGGCCTCTGGAGGCCAGGTGGGACCCTAGCACAACTCAAATGACTTGACACGTTATGCATGGGCAGCTGATTCAATATCTCCAACAGAAGTGCTCTACAAAGCACCTGTTCCTGTGTTGCTCTAGTTTAATTTTGCTGACACTGGTGTGGAAGGGTATGGTTCTGAATCTTGTCTTTAAATCTGCTCTTGTCTTTAAATTCCTAAACCTACAGGGTCTATCTCTTGGGATACATTTCCTCCATGAATCCCCATGAAATTCCTTATGGATCATGCCAGTTTTCATATGTGCTGTGGGGAGGTGGAATGGTGTGAAGTTCAGGACAGATCCTGGTGATGGTGACTGAGAAGAGGGAGTACAAGTAGGAGGGCTGGATTCTCAGCGGAGAACCATAAAAAATGAAAACAGGAGCAGAAAGGCAAGGACAGAGAAGTTCTGATCGCAGTAGCACTGAATCTGCTGGACAAACAAGAATATGAAGAAATTTGAAGAAATTTAAAAAATTGAAGAAATTTAAAGAGCAGCCAAAGTAAGCGAGGTCTTTGTATTTAGCTTAACCCTCCACCCCACCGAAATATGTAAGGACAGCAAGTGAGGGGATTAGACTGCAGCAGTCCAAAGGTCAATAGGAAGGGAGAGAAATGTCAAGCAAAACCATGTGAATGTGGTCAGAGACACGTGAATGGTTAATAATTTTTAAGGTATTATGGGTACCCAGATCACGTGGAAGAACTATACACATGCACTCTTAGGGATGTAAAGCAGATATCAAGCACTGTTCATGGAACGCACTCTTCTTCCTGGTGCATAACAAGGAAACCACTGTAAAAATCACCACCCAGGATCCAGAACCTCACTGCTTGTGTGTACCTGTTTACAAAAAGAGGGTGGAAGACATGGATTGCTTCAGTTATTGGACTACTGAGAAGTGCTTGCATACTGTGGGTTGGAAAGTAGTACAAAATCTTCCAGGTTTAGACGTGCTAGATTTATGTATGATTGAAAGGTGGGAGGGTGGAAGGGAACTCTTGACCAAGAAAAATAAATATCGTTTCCTATAGTGTGCAATTTAGACTAAAAATGCGATAGATTTAAAAAAAAATGGAACTGCTGTTACATGGATAATAAGAATACTTCTCAAATTGCTTTGGACATCTAGGAAGTGATGTCAAACCTCACTCTGCAGGATTAGTAACATAATCAACATTAGATCAGAAGTATCTAATTTCAGTCTGTTGAAGGACTCTGTACTCACGTCATTTTCAGCCCCTGACAATGGCCGTTGTCAGAGGTGGCATTTGGGATTAAGTGTGCTTTATCTTGATGCAGGGTAACGGTTTTTGTCTTCCTTGGTCAGGAGGGACCCAAGGTCATTTTTACATCCTTCTTCAATGTTGTTTAGGTACAGTAAATAACTCCTGCGTGGTTGAGAATGTTTTGACTGCAGATTAGGTGTGTAAAGGAAATGGTAAATGTTCTGTCAAATAGGCAGTGGATGAGGACTGAATAAAATGCTGTGGAAAGGGAGGAGCACTGAGAGCGGCATTGATGAGGAAGGGATTGTTTGACCAAGTAGATATCTTAATTTCTCTTGTAACTTTTGCACATTCCCCTCACTTTTTCTTGTTCCTCAGCAATTAGAGAAAGAACATTTTCCCTATTTTACTTGCAGCCACCACAGTTTTAGCCAAAAAAGACTAGACTGATTAAATCCTTCTGAGCTGACTTCCTCAGTTGTGTGAGATACAACTTCATCAGTTTTCATTGTATCTGTGTTGTATCTATATTCCTTATAGGTTTAGCATTTACTTCACACTGAGATTTTTCACTGCACGGTACTGAATTAATCTTCTTTCCCTTACTTGGACAGTCACAATCATGAAAATTAATTAATTGGTGACAGGACAAGGGGCAATGGTTTTAAACTGAAAAAGAGTAGCTTTAACTGGACATAAGGAAGAATTTTTTTTTGGATGAGGGTAGTGAGACACTGGCCCAGGTTGCCCAGAGAGGTGGTAGATGCCCCGTCCCTGGAAACATTCAAGGTCAGGTGAGATGGGGCTCTGAGCAACCTGATCTAGTTGAAGTTGTCCCTGCCCGTGGCAGAGAGTTTGGACTAGATGATCTTTAAAGGCCCATTCAAATCCAAACCATTCTATGATTGTATGAAAACTAAAGTCCTGTGCTGCTGTGTGGCACCAGATCTGTTTCAGCAGGACAGGACAGTCATTGTGCTTTCCTTTCTGCTGACCCTGGTGTGGGTGGTAGCTGTGCAAAGGCAATGATGACAATGATGTGGCAAACAAAAACTGCCACAGTGCTTGTTTATTCATCATAAATAAAACAGTATGTCCTATAGAAAAGGGGAAAGCTTGTGTGTATTGGAGCTGAAGGAACATCTTCCATTACCGATGGGTGTCTTAAGCAACAACTTCACAGGACGTTACGGAAGTTCAAAATATTTCACTGTTTGACCTGTGCTTAAATACAATTTTTGAGAGGTGCTTGGTATTTGCTGATCTCTGGCGCTACTGAGGTGGTCTGCATGGTATGTTATTTCTACAAGATCAGGAGAAAGGTTTCCTGTGATGCTTAAAATTGTCTATTTCCCCACAGTGGCAGGAAAGAACACCCCAGGGTTGAAAAAACGCAGGAATGCAGTCTAGCAATTTGAAGGACTCAATTGTTATCAAAAACTTTGTTGCAACTTTATTTAAATTTATAAGATTTTTTATAAGAAGGAAAAAAACGGAATAAACTGTTGTTCTTCCTGTGCTGTAGGCCTTTGGGGAAAAAAATACTGTGCTCTAATGACCTACAACTCACAAACCTGAGTAGACTAAAGTTAATAATGGAAAGAAGTATATGAGGTTTCTCTTTTTGCTGTTGTTTGGCAGCAGAGTGAAAAATGATGTAAATATTTGTGTTCCATTGACAAGTTTAGTCAAAAGCCCAAAGGACAAGCTTTCAGATGGCACGGCATTACAGAAGATAAAACCAGACAGATATTTTCTACGGAACACAAACTTAAACTCATCTGCAGACAATGAGAGACCCAGTATTGTTTTGACCATATCCCAAAAATCTGGTTAGTGCAGATGCATGTGAAGCAGTTTATAGACCTATCATAAAGGACAGATGCAATGAGAAAGGATAGTCCTATGGTTATTGGGCTTGAAGGGTATTTCTGCAGGCGCTGCTTAATACTATCTTCAGATACTGTCCATAATCTTGTATCTATATGGGAGACTTTTTGGTACTAAAAAGAATGACAGAGGGAGTGGACTACATGGCACAGCATGAAACTTGTTGCTTCATGGAAGCGGGGACCACTTGGACTAAGTTCAGAAGCTCAGGCATTAACTCTCCAATGCCTTTAGAAACCGGGAAATGGCAGATTTTTAGAAAAACCTCTCAATCAACCATTTCAGGAAAGTTAAACAGGTGACATTAAAGAGCCACAGAAGATGCTGGGTACCCATCTGTTTGATTTTGACCTGGTAGGAGCTCCTACTGTTGACATTGTCCCTTGGAGCTGGCAGGCACCTCTCAGCTTTCCATTGCCACCCCACCAGGTAAGGATGTGTCACAGATGGAGGAAAGCACCCCTTGACTTCTGCTACAACTGATGAGGGGCATTCACACCACCAGTTGTGTCTATCTGAGACCCTTCAAGAATTTACTCCTTTCTCCAAACAAAATATACGCTTTAACCAGATAAAACCATGTGCATGGGCTTAGCACCTTAATAGACATGCGATGGAGGGGTGGGGATCAAGACCTCAGTCTTTTCAACCCAGTAGACATAGCCTAAGCGTCTTAGGGCTTGAAGTCAGCGCTGCTCTTGCCATCCTCTGTGTCCTTGGGCATTCTATGGAGTTTTGCTGCATAACTTCCCATTCTGTAAAAGGAGAACTTTAACATGTCTGTTCTCTATTTATGATGCAACTTCTTTGAGGTAAGCATTGTCTCTTGCTATATGAATATACAATGCTTCGCTTAATGGAGCTTAATCTAAGTTTCTTTAAGGTATCTCTGTTGAATAATAATGATTATTAAAATTGAGTAAATAGTATTTAGAAGAGATAAAATGAGTGCAGTGATTTACTTTTTTATTTGTAGGAAATGAAGTGCAGAAATAATTGGAACCGAATAGCAGCAGCTATTTAAAAGTGATGAAAGAAACTTTTTTACATACTGCAATATTAAACTTCGGATCTTCTTATCAAAAACTCTTACTGAGGTTTGTATTTCAGTTGAATTAAGGAAATTATTCTCAACGTAAATTATTCATGGTTTTTTTTCCTAAATGCATACCAATGTTCTGAATGCCTATCCTGTAAATGAATGCTCACCGCAGAGACGTACATAGGGTTACTCATAAATATGTGCAACACAACCTTTATATCTGTCTTCTCGCAATCTCTCTTCTCACAGAGGGAAGGATGGATAGTGAATTAATGAGACAATGTACAGGTAATTTGGTAGGGATAAGACAAGCTGTGTGAGTCAGACCCTATGGATGTGTTCATATGAGGAGACAGTCACTGTGAGGTAGGATTCACCTCTGGTCCCTTGGCACCCTCAGCACCCAGTGGTACCTCCATGGCATGATTCCACTTTTTTTGGGCAACTCACCTTTTTTAGGGTGCTGTCCTTCTCAATGGATTAAGACAAAAAGTCTAGTAATTAAAGTAGATGAGATGTAATTTTTCAAAGCTGGCATTAAGGGAATTCTTCTCTCTTCATATAGCATAGACACAAGAACATTACACGAAATACTTCAGGTACTTCTGTGGTAGCACAAAGTTTGACATCTATTGATTCAGCTTGCTGGGTACCCTTGCTGTTTATGTGCAGCTGTTACAGCAGCTACCTCATTACCTGTCCTTGATTAGGCTGCTCTAAAATTAATGTGCGCCTATGTAAGCTGTGGTCACACGGCTTGGTCGTATCCTCCGTGCTGTGGCTTGGTGAGGAAACCTCATCAGCTCTGAAATGATCCCTCCCAGCAAACTTCTCAACAGCAAGCACCGTTTTGGTTTTTTTTACATAAGGTTGAAAGCTGAATTATCTGGTTCTTTTCTGTTATCTTCTGCAATACAAAAAAACCCAAACCTAATATAATAAGGACAGGAGTTCCCTCCGTTTGCATTCTCTCTCCCTTATATATGAATTTTTACCTTTGTGTTCCCTTGCACAGCTAGTAAAAAGGCAAGTACGGGAGCAACTTCAGCAGTTCATTTGCAGGTTTGGCAACGTTACGGTTGAACACAGCCTGTGAAAATGGCAGAAGGTGTGCCGAGCCATTCAAAGACACCTGCTGTCTTGACTGCTAAAAACAGCCCTGAAAAGCCAAAGACTATTACGCTTCTTGAGTAGGAAAAATGCTCCTGACTTGGCCTCCTGCCTCCCAGCCACATCTGTTCTCTTCAAAATGCTGGAAGCAAGAGGAAAGGTGATACAGAAGGTATTGGAGTTCAGAGGATGGGATGGCACTGTGTTAGAGAGATGACACCTTTGCTTTCCTCTTGACTTTAGATTACAAAATTTTTAGATGGTTCTAATGATGTTTTTGAATTGTGTTTAGGAAAATAGGGTCTTGTGCCAGACCGAATTTAGCTCATCATTGAAATTAGGGATGACAACTATTGGGGATCTTTTTTGGGCAGCTGAATTTTGGTATGGGGTCTATATATGAATCTTGAATAATCAAAGCTAGAGAAAAGGACTTTGTGGGAAGAGAGGGGAAAAGTTAAGGCGCTTCATCAGAAGGAATGGTGATGATCATTGGAGTGGCAAAGGGAAACTTCCCTTGTTCATATGAGCTGGGGAGAGCCAGAGGCGACTCTGAATTTGGGGTTGATTCTGAAAAGTGCTGAAATCTATTCAGCTCTTGTTGTTTTCATCTCAGACACTCAGTAAACCCAGAACTGGACAAGATCAGGGTAGTAAAGTAGATTGCAAGGTTAATCTCCTCAAAGTCTTGCACCTTTTATATTTGTGTTTCATGGAACTGCAAAGCCCATGAATGAGGGGCTGATTTTCAGATGACATGAATCAACTGAACTAATTTGCACCAGCTGCCCTAGTGATCAGATCTGGCCCTTACACATTTTCCTTAGAAATGAGGTGTACCTATTCAGAAGGATTTTGAAAAGATATAACTAGAGTTTCCAATTTCTTTATTTTTTCATTGTAGATTTTAGTTCAAAATTTCTTAAGCATCCTTAATATCCCAGCTGTAAATGTGATGAAAACCACAGTATCCTTAAACAACAAATAAGATACCTGAGAATGGCTTCTTTTCTTTCAGAGCAGACGTTTTTGATGCAAACTGGAAAATTATGGGCATTAAGAACACTCATGAAAAAGAGAGCCCTTATCTTGGTTTATGAATTGGGCATAATACAGGTCTGGTGAGCAGACAAAGGTGACGTGGTAGCCAGATGGTATGTGTGCAACCAGTTCTGTGTTAGCAGAAAAGAATTCTGCATTAACAAAGAGAGTTACAGTGGCTTCTGAGTGTGCTGTGAGCAGTTACTTGCTTGCAGAACATAGATGATGACATTCCCAAGGGTACTGAGTTGTTATACTGGAAGGAAGGAGCTCCACGAAGAAATAGATGGCTTTGAAAGACAAGGCACCTGGGGGGACTGGGAATTCCAACTTCAGCCAAGTGTGGCCAGCTGTAGGCTGCAAATGGTTCTTGAAACTGTATCTGCAACAGTCATAATAGTCCCTTCTTTTCTTTTCTTTTTTCTTTTCTTTTCTTTTCTTTTCTTTTCTTTTCTTTTCTTTTCTTTTCTTTTCTTTTCTTTTCTTTTCTTTTCTTTTCTTTTCTTTTCTTTTCTTTTCTTTTCTTTTCTTTTCTTTTCTTTTCTTTTCTTTTTTCTTTGCCTTCCTGGATGGATGAACACATTTTGAGTCAAAATACAGCAAAGAATGCTGCTGGTGCATTAGTTTTATAACTGTATGGAAGCAGTACTACAGCCTCATCCTAGAGGTGTCTGAGGTGGATGTGATTCCATAGTCCTTTACTTTGGTTATCCATTTATATCTGTGCAGATATCTGTGCAGAATGCAAGACGAATTGGAACCATAACACTGAACAGTTATTTCTGCAAACGACTGCCCCAGGAAGTATGCCAAAGTGGAGAATTGTGACCCTCTTTTGTTTCTTATGATCCTGCATGGGTACATAAAATATTCCTGGCTGTGATCTTCTGGGAGTGCTCACAATGGCAGCATATATAAAATGATGATGTATGGAAGGACCCTGCTCGAGGAGTATCCTTTTGGGATAGCCAGTGTGGCAAAGGCAGACTGAGATACTGAAATGAAATCCCACATTCCACCTAGGTGTCAAGCAATGATTTATCCTTTGGCATACACTGCAATTGCAAGCATGCTGTTTTATACTACCTTTAGCTCTGTCTATGTTTCCACATAACTATTTTTAAGGCTGATTAACAAAACTAATAAGGCCATGGGGGAGTTGGATGATCTACTTTCCAGGAAAGTTTGTCAGCTGGGGGAAAAAAAAGTCTATTCTGAAATGGGAGGAAAAAATCAATACAATCAAACTTCCTAAATTCCTCACTTCAAAATCCAAATTTTGTAAAAAGTAAATCTCAGGCCTTTACAACTGTATTCTTTTGATAACAAAAGTTTCATTCTGATTTTAGGCATTAACAACTATTCGTTATGGATTATGGCATCCCAAAAAGTTAAAAAGAAGTAATTTGAAAAGGGAAGTTCAGATACTCTCTAAGCATAACATTATATCTCACTTTGTTTCAACAAAAGGCTCTTTTTTTGCTGACGATGAAACACTATATTTGGAAAGAAAAAATCCTCTGCTGAAAAATATCTGTGTGGCTCCAAAAATCACGTGTATTTTCAGGTTTTTCTTAGAATGGCTAAAGTTATGCAGTTCTCCAGTGCTATTAATAATTGTAATAACAACTGTGCCGGTGATGGAGTGTTGGCAGACGGGAACACAAAGAGCCTTGGATCTGATTGCCTGTAAATAAGAGGAAATGAAGCTGGGTGAGGCTGAGGTCCAACTCTAGCTGTGATGCTCAAGGCAGGAGGAGGTTCCACTCATTCTGCTCTTCTGGCACCTGATGAAGTTCACAGGCCATTTATTCTAGTATGACTTGTGAGCAACACCACTATTTCCAGCCCACTGCCATTTGCAAATCACAGCATCAGGTATTCACTCTCATCTGCAAATGCACATGAGTTTCAACATTGCCTCCTTTAATTAGGTCAGTACTGTGAAATTCCAACTCAGGGCTTCATTCAGGAGGTGGGGATCATAAAAAAATAATTTGTTCCTCCTGCTCCTTCTGTGATATTTGGTTCTACCACTGTATTACACTTTGGCTTTTGTCTAGGAGCCTTTACTAGTTTACTGTTCAAGGTGCTCTTTTCACATGGCTTCATTGCCTTCTGGGAAGGCAACTTAAGTCTTGTGATGAACAACTCGTAATTTTTCAAGAACAAAGATCACAATTTACTTTCAACCTTAATTTCACAAAATGTAGAATCAGGGTGACATTTATAAATATTATGCCACAGAATATTTCTCCTTTGGCCTGTGACTGTAAATGCTCATTAAAGGTAATATGAATATAGATATACTGATTAAAACTAATCTATACCTTTCCATTGCATTTTATCCATGAAACTGTAAGCAAAAATCAACCTTATTTTCCTCTAGATATGGTTCACTTTTTCCTTTTCCTGCTAAGTCAGAAAGTAAAACCTTTGGTATTATAGAAAGGTATGTAAAAGGGAGGTATCTGCATCATCTGACTTCAGTTCCAAAAGGCTCTAAAGGATGGGTAGAGAAGTCTTAGTCTGCGATGACTGAGAAGTGATTGCCTTGAGGTGGTCTTGCCATCTCTGCTACACAAAAGGTACCTGTTGTGGATGAACTCCTGAACCACTGCAATTTGCAGCATTACTTTGAATAATGCTTTGTTATGCCATTATCGAAAAAAAATCACCTCATGGCCTGAATCACGTCCTGGGCAAAACAATATCAGGTCTGGCTTTTAGTTTTTTTTCTCAAGGTTCTAGACTTAGACTTCTTTAGGTGTTTTCCTCAATGCTGCCTGACTTTCTGAAATAAATTGCTAGCTCTCAGTAATATCAGTCCCAAAAATATGAAATAGAAGTTTTAAAAATAGCAAACTATCATGAATGGTAATCATCAATGGACAGTCTCTCAAATAGGAAAGTTTCTCATGGGGACCAACACTTTAACATTATTACTAATGATCTCCAAATACCTATAAAAGTCTGGTAGACAAAAATTGAGGATGACTTAGACATTGCCAGGCAGTTGTAACTCCTATGGCGAAAAGTTGTATATGGTACCCTACATCATCTACTTAAGCTGTGTCAATTCAGACAACGTTTTCATACAGTGAGACATAAAATTAAGCTTCTTTGGAACAATGTAATGAAGATGAATATAGAATATAGGAGATTGCATCCGAGGATCAACTGCTTGAAGTTAAACTCAGTGAAACCCAAATTAGAAATCGATACTGTGTTTTGTGACGTGAGACTGATTGACCAAAAGAACGAGTTACCAAAGCAAGAAGAAGTTTCTTCATCTCTTCCGTGAACACCATTGTAGAATACACACTTCAGACAACCAGAAGTCTTCAGTAATGCGTGCAAGGTAAACTGGGTTACCTACTGGTCTTTTCTATGGGTGTGATCTATGAACCTCTAAAGTTTTTCCTCACATGATGGCCTTTGTAGTTGAGCCACTGGAATAAATTGTTGAACTATGTGATATGCATATCTGTTGCCTGATTTTGAAACATTTTTTCATTTTTTTTTAATAAAAGCACGCACTCTAAATAAAACATTAAAACAATTAAAACAGCACACACTATTATTATTATTATTATTAATAATAATAATGATGATGATGATAATAATAATAATAATCTATGTGAGGACTAGATAAGCAAGTTGGATACTGAACGGTTTGCTTTCCATTAAGATGTTTATGGCTAATTTAAGAATGACTTGAATATTCACTTGACTGAGATTCTTTATGGGAGCCATCTAAATTTAATGAATCATTAAAGATACAAAGAACAACAGAATGCAAATTACCCTTGAGCTGTCTGGTTCCTCAAGAACTAGGAGTAGGATTGAGATTCAGATGTAGCTACATAAATGTAGGTATCTACATGTCTAAACTCGTTACAGTCATCAGACAGCTAACTGTTATTGCCAAAAATGACTTTTAAAGTCAAGTGATCCCAGAGAGGGATTCTTGTCCTCCTGAAGTTGATATATACCTTCGGTCAGATGGATTGCGTCTTGTATGCCATTAGCCTTTCAAAGAACACTATATCTAAACCGGGCACTTATTTACCGGGAAGAGCATTAACCACCCTAAAAATGGCAGCCGGCACAGTGCCTATGCCTAGAGATGCCTGTTCCCGTGACCGAGTTGAGCAGTAGAGGCTCACAAGCGTTTTGCCTGGTGTCAGGTCAGTCACATCTTCTCTTAATGTTGGTAGATAAGAGGAGAGCAACAGACGTCATTTACTTGGACTTATGCAAAGCATTTGACACTGTCCCGCATGACATCCTGGTCTATAAATTGGAAAAACATGGATTTGATGGATGGACCACTCGATGGATAAGGAACTGGCTGGATGGCTGCACTCAAAGGATTGCAGTGAACGGCTCAATGTCCAAGGGCAAACCAGTGATAAGTGGTGTTCCTCAGGGGTCAGTACTGGGGCTAATGCTGTTTAACATCTTTGTTGGCAACATGGACAGTGGGACCGAGTGCACCCTCAGCAAGTTCCCTAATCTATCTTCTAGGTACTAATTAATAGCCAATTACTCATAGCTATAACGATGCAATAATGATATTGCATCAAAAATTAGTACACGTAAAGTGTACTTTCTAAGAAGAAAGTAATTTTAATATGCAACCTATTGATCAGATAGATAAACAGCTAAATAAGTTTTAGGAAAGGATGTAAAGAAGGGTGCGTATCTCCAACCACCGGGAAGTAAAAACAGGAGGTAGATTGCTGACATTTCAAGTTCAGAGGGTGAAATGGGGTGAGGAATAATTTAGGGAGTTGGTTGCTCATGGACACCTTTCTAATCTTCGCATAAGCATAGATTTCCTCCTCGTCTGCTGTGGCACTATTAAGGGCACCACTACAAGGTGGGGAAGATAATATGTCTTTCCCTGTGGTGTTCACAGAGCTGAAAATGAAGAGAGTTCATTATGGTCATTTGCCTTAATCTCCTGAATATCAAAGGACATAAACCTTCATATTTGACCAGTGGGAGGTAGGGTGCTGGACTAAATGGATTAGTTTTTGCCTTTGTGGTATTTGTTAGCCGGCTCAAAGACAGTTACAATCCCTTTATTACAGCTATCTGCAGTTGGCTTAGGTCGTTTTTCTGCCTCTTTTCCTGCAAGGAGGTTAATTGTTCCGCTTCAGTCTAACTTTTTCATGTTTTTCTCATTCTTGCTGTATCTACTCTGACTGATTTACAGCAAATCAGTGTACTCTCCTGAAAGGGTCTGCCTTCTTGTTTAACTACTCTGATGGTTTCAAAAGTGTCATTCATTATTATCGTGTTCCCAGCAATTCAGTGTGCAAAGGCTTGGCCATAAAGCAAGCACGATGCCCAGGCAGCTGAACTGCAGATATTATTATTTTGCATTTAGAAGTCCAAATTCAGTTTACTGAATTAATTAATACTAATTCAGTATTACTTCAACAGATTATTCATTGCCTGAGAAAAGCCAGATACCTAACAGGTACTTGAAAATCCCCTGTATAATATCATGCATATTTGACGAACTTCAGAAAAATTATTTTACTGGCAAATCATTATGAAGTCTCTACATCTTTATATCTGTTTAGGTACTAATCTTTTTTAAACAGGAACTGTTCCCGCAACTGGGTACAGCATCTGATATAATGATACACCAGTTTTGGTATGAAGTTTTCAGCAAAGCAAAAAAATCCTAGCTATTGTTTATGGGTTTCAGAAATTCAAAATTTCAGAACTTTGAGTCTCTGAAAAGTTATTGTGGTTTGAGTTTTGCATGGCGATATGAAAAAAGGATGTCACTAGATATAAAGGTTTATGACCTGCAGAAGGTAACGAGACTTCAGAATTTGTTGGTGATCTATGACTGATAACAAAGCTCTTGCTAATACTCTGCTTACTATTTCCTTACAGTGCTTAACTAACCTGGAAATATTTTTTCTGCCATATCAGCTCTTCATGAGATTGTTCTCTGTGTAAAAGTACATTTCTTCCTGTGCTAAGTAGAATCTATCTCAGTTCCTGAGTTGTGGCATTTTATTCTCCACAGCTTGGGGACAGTTTAATCTTCAGTGTGAATAACACAAGGAACTCCTGGGTGTATAAAGAATGTTACAGCTCTGGGGGTCACTTGTCCGATGCAGCACTGCTGGCATGTGCTGGACATCTATACCCATCTGCACAATCATGCAATGCCCACAGATAGCCCACAGTTTCAACATTGTGGCTAAGACCACCCAAGGATGAATATCACTAAATGTTCTTCTAGTAGACCATCCTTGCACTGCTGCCAGAAGGCACCGGGGAATCCTAGCTTTGGCTGAAAATCTGCACTCATTTTTAAAATGTAGAGTTTAACAAGAGGCTGCAGAAGAGATAAGTGTTCACTCATTCAATTATGTAGAAGAGTTGTCAAAAGATGAATGCTTGAAACCACAGACCTAAAGTATTTGTTATGCTTTTATTGTTTGAGATTTAAAAACAACAGCCTGAGTGACTTTCCATAGGAACTATTAGAACCAATTTCCACAGGATGATAATTCTGTGGTAACGTGAGCAGTATGCTTATTTCTAAGAGTGATGGCTGGAGGGTAGCCAATCCTTCTGTTTTATGTAGCTGCACCAACTACATCAGGTGTTGTTTTTCATGTCTCCACTGAGCACATTTTTGTTTTTAATCCACTCTTGTTCCAGTTCAGGTCTTGAAAATATGCTAGAGTACCCTACACATATACAAACACTACAATATAGTGTTTCCACCAAGGAAGCAGGATAGATTTCTTTGCCATGATCTTGGAAGTTATTAATTGTAATTGTTCAACACAGAAAAATGTTGCCTGGTGAAATGATTCATGATTCAAAAAGATTGGCAATGTTAATGGATTTTCAGGAGGTGGGCCATGACCACAGCAACGTGGGCAGGGGTCATGTTGATCTCACCTCTGTCTCTTATCAGTATATATTATCAACCAGGTCAGTAATGAAAGGAATTGCACTGCTTCTCTGTAGCTTCAAGTAAAAATTAATCAAGGAGAACTACCACTCGTGATAGGTAGCAGGCACTCTGAAGAATGCAAACTTGTTTCCTCTAGGGTGACAAATGAGTAGTATGTCTGTTCCTCATTGCCAATGTTCCTTGTCATGTTTATTAACTTGCAATCCAGTCCCCAGGGGCCCTAGTCAAAATAGGAGCCTTGTTAAAGATACCAAACTTCTGTATTTGGGTATAAACGTATCCTGCCTTGCAGTGTTTACAAACCAAATATGTAAGGCAGGAAAAAGAAGGGAGGAAAAAGATAAGAAAAGTGGATGGAATGAGATCTAACCCCTGGTCTGCTTATAAGGCAGAAATTACTCAGGACCAAGCCCTTAGAAAATTTCAAGTGTAATAACAGTCAGATGAGTGCCAAGAAGGAGGAAGAACTATTTAAGGAAAAGAATAATAGTGTTGGAAGAACAAAATGGGACGTAAATAATAAAGAAGTTGAACCTGGAATTTAGCAAGGGAATATGAGAGGGAAAAGGTCCTGGAAGAGGATTTCAAAGATATAGTGGAGCAGAGACAAAAGATGTATAAGAAGGCATTTGTCTGCCTCCTTAGGATGCCTTTAAGAAAGGTGGGAGTCAAACATCTAGTCCTGAATTCCTAAACTCATACAGATATCCAGAGTAAACGTGTATTTTGACCCCGTCTCTCACACTTTCCTTCAGATCTACTGTCTTTGAATTGGTCAGGGCAGTGAAGCTGGAGTGTTGCAAGAAGGAGAAAAAACACTTCACATATAGAAAAGTGCACGTTTTCAAATGAGATTTATGCTTACGCTTCACTGAGTACCCATGTCACAGAAATGGGAACTCCTGCGCAATTTCTTCCCCCTCCTCTTCCAGGATTCTAGTTCAAATGGAAGCAGTAAAATCTGAGTGAAATGGATGAGCTGGGAAAGCACCTTGCTCCCATCTCCGGTCATCTCTAGCTACATCAAATCTGGCTTGTCTAGTCTCCAGAAAAAGGTGGCTACATCCAAACTGTCTTTGGAGTGTAGCCCATGACCTCCCTTTCAAGTGACCAAAAGGTCTCAATTCCACCCATGAGCAAAGCTCTGGCATTTCAAAGACAAACTGAGTAGTTTAGCGACATCGTCCTAAATTAAGGCACTTAATGGGGTGACCTAATTTAGGAAACCAAGTGCTCTAGCCTCCTCCTATAGTGATCACCTCCTCCCTTCAAATCTATTTATCTGACTGTACAGTTGACCATGTCCTAGCTTCAGCAAACTGGTTAGTTGTCTATATTCAGCACAGTGAACAACTGCAAACGTCTGCCCTTGGCCTTGGATTTGCCTTGGTCACTTTTGCCAAAACTAGATAGTTCAACAGAGTGAGACATATTGCCATTGGGTCACTCCTTTGAAAGTCATGCTTTCACGTGGCTAGAATATACTCCCTGCTTAGCTGTAGACACCCAGTGATATCACACTTCATTTTCTTGGTGCTTTCTGCAGCAAGGATGGAAAAACACTAAATGAAAACCTGTTAGTTTGGGATCACAGACACAGAGAAAAACAAAACAGAAAATCCTTCTGATCTTTATTTTCTTATATTTATTCAAAGCTATATAGAAAAAGCTAATTGGTTGGCTTAGGCTCAAGCAAAATTCCATGCTAAAAATGATCAATCAGTAACATATTTGGGAACGTCACAAATGATGAATAAGGACACACTCCTATATGCAGATTCTTCAGGTGCCTAATTTTAAAAAATGTAGAGTATTTCATAGTTTGATCTTGTGATGGGTTTACCCCAGCCAGAAGCTAATAAGCACAAAACCAGAAATATTGTGGGTTCAGCTATTGGCAGTTTAAAACTGAAGGAAACAGGAGGGGAAAAAAATAATGCAAAGGCACTCACTCACCACTTCCCACAAGCAGGCTGATGCCCAGACAGTCTCTGAGCAACAGCTCCCTTGGAAAGACAAACCCCTTGGTTTTTATTGCTGAGCATGACGTCATGTAACGTGGAACATCCGTTTGGCCAGTTTGGATCAGCTGCCCCTGCTGTGTCCCCACCCAAACTCTTGCCCACCGCCAACCTACTTTCTGGGGGGACAGAGTGGGGAAAAGAAAAGGCCCTGACACTGTGCAAACATGGTTCAGCCATACCTAAGCTGTTGGTGTATTATCAACACTGTTTTAGTCACAGATCCAAAACAGGCTGCGATGAAGAAAGTTATCTCCATCCCAACCAGACACAGTACACACCCTTACAATTCTTCCACATAAAACTGGATATGAATTTAATGAGCCTCATCGCCCCCTGTCTCTCACTTGCCTCATTTTATGCTAATGTATGCTAAATGGCATCTATAAAGTTAGCCTGAATTTGTAGAGATGCAAATTAGAAGATATTGAATAGGAGTCAGTCTGTCCAAAAACACTGTTACCTTTGGTTGTAGTGTTCTGAAGTGAACCACCCTAAAAACAGCCAGCAAAGCTGCTCACAAAAGATGCCGTGGCACCAATACCTTCTCTGTAGCCTTGGTGCCTTTCCTAAAGAATGTGCACCCCTGCACAAGACCAGTTGTCCTGGTATAGAATCTTAGAATCGTAGAATAATTTGGGTTGGAAGAGACTTTAAAGGTCCTCCAGTCCAACCTCCCCACAATGAGC